>RCUC01088530.1:0-15201 GCA_003697995.1 Taxidea taxus jeffersonii | reverse complement strand
GCTAGGTTCTAGCTCTTTCTGGACATTCTACAATTTTTCCTTCCGCCTTAGGACTGCCACCGCCTTCATTTAAAAGAAAAAAATTATGGGTTGCTCCACTCTCTTGCATACTTTTCAGGTCTGTTATTGCCTCTTTTATATGTCCAGTTCTCTGCGTTAAATCCCCACTGTTTAAAATATCAAGAATAGTAGTATCTGTTTTCCTAACTGGACCCTGACTAGTGATAAAATCTGTGTGTATGTATGTATGTGCACATGTGTGCGGTATAAATCAATTTATATAAAATACTATGTAAACATGTGAGCATGTGAGTGTGTGTGTGTGTATATTCATGTGGTAGGTATGTAATGCCTATGAAAAGACTATTGAAGGGTAGGTTTTCAAAGGAAGAGTAAAGGGGGGGCTTTCAATTTTCTCTGAATCTTGTTTATTTTCAATTAGTTTTTACAACAAGCAACTTTGTAGTTTTAAAACTAAAAATTCAAAAAAATTTTTGAATGACTCAAAATTTCCCAAGTAATGATCTGTCCATCTGGTGGCAACTTTAACATCTTTAATGTTGTACTTAGAGGGAATATTACTATTCTTGCATTGACTTCTTATCCACACCTCTAGGCAATCCCCTTTCTAAAGCAATATGAGAAGTGTGTATCTGCATGGATTGATAAAAATAGTTCAAGTTGATTTTCTGGTGAGAGATTCTATTTTGTTCAATGTGGCCCAACAAATAGTATTTCCTCAACACTCACACAGGATACGAAGTCACTGTATCTCCTTCCGATGTCAGTACATCCATTCTGCAACTGCTGTGTCCACTCTTACACAATCCAAAATGAATATGAGGAAAAGTATGAGTATACTGTGTTGGTGGCCTTGCTATTTTTGTTAGTGAATTTTTTTTTTTTAGTGCTAAAATCTATCAAGTGCTAATTTCCTCAGGAATAAGACAAGTTGATGCTCTTAACTTCAGCACCCTGAAGTGCTATATAATACATTGTCACCCTAAGATTTTTATAATCCTTTTTAGCCCAGTAGAGTTTGATGTTGTGAATAAAAGGAACATCCATTTTAGAAAAAGCCCAGCAGTATTCCAGTGATAAGACTTTAGTGGGTTTGGGGCGCCTGGGTGGCTCAGTGGGTTAAGCCTCTGCCTTTGGCTCAGGTCATGATCTCAGGATCCTGGGATCTAGCCCCACATCGGGCTCTCTGATCAGCAGGGAGCCTGCTTCCTCCTCTCTCTCCGCCTGCCTCTCTGCCTACTTGTGCTCTCTGTCAAATAAATAAATAAAATCTTAAAAAAGAAAAAAGAAAGAAAAAAGACTATAGTGGGTTTGTGGAGAAAGAAATACTTGTTTAAGTGACTTTCATCATGCCAGACTGCTTCAGTGCTGTTTTTCTTGTTGTTCATGATGCCTTTTAAGCACTCCCTGGCAATATCGAGAACTTGAATGGGCGTGCCACCAAATATAGCAGCATGGTAAGAAAATCTCCCATACCAGAAGGTATATATGCTTCTGATAACTTACTTCTTTCATATGGCACTCCTCTAGGGTCTTCCTTGTACCAGTGAGCATGTAACTGAGCTACTGACTCCCCCAGAGTCTCCAACCCATACTTCCTGATGAAGACTTGATCCACATCCATGCAGAAGAGAAAATCAACGTCATATTGGATATGGTCTTCAACGTGTTCACTGATAGCCTTCATGCTATCTTGCCATCGCTTCTCTCGCTCGATTTCAAACACTTGGATGGAACGGAGGTGACTCAGCTGTATCCAGGGCATTCTGGAGAAGTCATCTATCAGGACATAAATTATGACTTTATGGCCAACCATGAAAAACTTATCTGCGGAGAACATTCTTCAAATAGTGGTCAATGTATCTGTGAAGCAAATAAGAAATGACTGAGTTCATTGTCTTACATTTTGGTGAAACACGTACTACTTTAATTATCCTGGCTGTAGTGTGTCCAAACATGCTAGTAAGCAAACCAAACATTAGAAGTACTTCTTGAGTTGTAGTTAAGCGGCGTAAAAGCAAGTGAAGTCATCTGTTTTTCCTCTCCCTGACGGGGTTCTGCGAATTATAGGAGAGAAGAGGACTTCTTCACGAGAGGGAATGAAACTTGGTGAGGTCAGGAAACGGCATCGAGCCCAGGGCAAGATGACAGCCAGAGCCTTCAGGGTGATCAAAGAAGAGGGAATTTGCTTTTCAGGTTGTAGGCAAGAAGGTCTTGGGGCACTGCAAGAGCCACGATTGATGTCTGCGGCTTGCTTTATGAGGAGTCAGTTACGCAGAAAAGGTCACAGGTAGCCTGGTCAGCTACCGCTATCTGCACTGTCTCTCTTGTTTTGCCTCATGGCCTTTAATATAGCACTAAGTTTGCAGGATTAGAAAACAAAACTTTCTCATTTCTGGTCCCTCCAAACAGTGAAAATTCTCAGAACAATAAATGGCCTGAGGTAAATTCAAAAAAGGATGGGCAATCATACATGCCTCAGCCTCAAGTAATGTTTATATAATCATTAAAAATAAGTTCTGAAGGGTGCTTGGGTGGCTCAGTGGGTTAAAGCCTCTGCCTTTGGCTCAGGTCATGATCTCAGGGTCCTGGGATCAAGTCCCGCATCTGGCTCTCTGCAGAGCAGGGAGCCTGTTTCCCTCTCTCTCTCTGCCTGCCTCTCTGCCTACTTGTGATCTCTGTCTGTCAAATAAATAAATAAAATCTTAAAAAAAAAAAAAAACACTCCTTAAAAAAAAAAAAGTTCTGAATATTGACCTAAGTTTTGAGAAACATAGCGGATGGAGTTGGGAGGAAACGTTCTAGTTTGGATTATCTAAAATATTTAAAGAATTAAAGCACGATAAATTATGAAAAATATCACGTAAAATAGTCTACTGAGTTGGAAACTAACAACTCAAATGCAAAGAAATACAATTTGTCCACATTTTTTATGGTTCGTGCTTTGGTATTACGTTTCAGAAATTGTTTCCTCTCCAAAGTAGTGAAAATATGCTCCTATGTTTTCCTCTAGTTGTTTTATTGTTTTAACTTTCACATTAAGTTGGTTATCCATGTGAATGAATTTTTGTGTATGACATACTATAGGGCTGTTTTTGTTGTTCTCGCCCTTTAATAATCCTATTGACCAGGAATGCCTGGGACTCACCTGAGCCCTGCTACTTGTGGCAAGACCCCCACAGACATTTCCCCTACAGAGCCAGTGTTGGCTGGGCCAGTCCTGGTGGTTCTTATTACACTTGCAAGATGCATCTCAGGAACAACCATCAGAGAACTTTGAAAAAACGAGACTTATTACTCACAAGCGCTGGAGGGTACAAGGTAAGTGCAGGGTCACAGAGCGAAGTCCTAGGTAGGGAGAGAGAAGAGGGTACCTTGGAGGTTCCACCTTTATTGGGATGGGGGGTGGGGTGCCTGGGGTTTCACAATTTAAAACCTAATAACAAGAATGAAAGCGCAGGAAGGAAAAAGGAAGGGTCACTCAAGTGGTCGGTTTTGTAGGTTACCCAGGCCTCTCTTTAAAAGGGGAATTTCATGGGAGAGGTGGCCTGGTTCTTTACCTCGTTGTCTAGCTAGTGACCACATCAAGACTAGCAATAGGTTTATTTGAGTTGGATATCTTTGACATGGATGTCTCAGTGACCAAAAGCTTAATGGCAGGCATTTACAAGAAAAAAAGTTTATTGTCAGGCATTCTCACTATAATATCAAACTTTTTTAATTTTTAAAAAACTTTCTATTTTGGAATGGTGTTAGATTTACAGAACAGGTGCAAACATATTACAGAGAGTTCCCATATATGCCCTACCCACCTTCCCCTACTGTTGATGTTGTCTATAACCGTGGTACATTTCTCAAAACTAGGAAATTATCAGTGGTTAAACACTATAACCAAACCACAGATTTTATTTTGATTTCACCAGTTTTTCCCCTAATGGCCTTTCTAGTTTCCAGGCTCCAATCCAGAATACATATTGCATTTCGTCGTGATGTCTCCTTAGGCTCCTCCAGGTGGTCTCAGTTTCTCTCCAGTTTGGGTTTTTCTGATGTCTTCTTAGGTAAAGTTAATTTTTAATACAGTCACATTTATCAACCTTTTCCTTTATGATTAGTATTTTCTGTATCTTGATTAAGAACTCCTTTCTTGTCTTGATTTCACTAAGATACACTATGGTTTTCCCTTTAACTTTTGGTCTTCAAGCTACCTGGGAATTACGTTTGTACACACTTGCCATACATAAATGCTATAGAGGTACAATGGTGGTGTTCTCGTGCTGACATCACCTCTCTCCAGCCTCATTGTGGAAGCCTTTCCCTATAGATCCACAACGTCATAGTCATAGCCAGAGTCTTTCACTTCTGCATGGGTGTGTGTGTTTTATTATGTTGGCTTATTTGTTCATCCCCATTGCAAATATTCATGTTTAAATGCTCCATATAGATACTTTCTTTTTTTTAAGATTTTTATTTATTTATTTGACAGAGAGAGACACAGTGAGAGAGGGAACAAGCAGGGGGAGTGGGGGAGGGAGAAATAGGCCTCCCCCTGAGCAGGGAGCCTGATGCAGTACTTGATCCTAGGACCCCGGGGTCATGACCTGAGCTGAAGGCAGATGCCCAACGACTAAGCCACCCAGGCAGTCCAAATATAGATACTTTCAATCTATCCTGTTTTCAGTCCCACCTATACTCCTATTTTCAGAGGCACTTGATGCCATTAATAACTGAGATTCTCAGGCGTTCTTTAACACACACGAAGGGGTTTTTATGATAAAGTTAATGAGGCTTTGGTTTCAGTGCCCTTCATTTGCACAGGACTCTTTAAGACTCAGTGTGTTCTACCAAAGGAGGGTGGGAAGGAAGCCGAAGCTCCATCTATGTCCTGAAAGTAGGAGCATTGCCCTGGCATGGGGTCACTCGTGGTGCCCTCTTACAGATCCTGGGGCAGCAATGGAGACACATCAGAATAGATCTGGGAAAGAGGTACACAGGAGCTTCTGTAAGGATTCCTCCCTCCTCCCTCCTTCGCTTCTTTCCTTCTGTTTTTTTTTTTTTAAGATTTTATTTATTTATTTGAGAGAGAGAGAGAGAGAGTGAGTAAGAGAGTGAGAGAGCTAGATTGGGGGGAGGAGCGGAGGGAGGGGGAGAAGCAGACTCCCCACTGAGCAGGGAGACTGATGTGGGGCTTGATCCCAGATTTCAGGATCATGACCTGAGCCAAAGGCAGGCACATAACCAACTGAGCCACCCAGGAACCCCTGTGTTATTTTCTTTTTAAATATAAATTACTATCAGGGGTGGCTCAGTGGGTTAAAGCCTCCGCATTTGGCTCAGGTCATGATCTCAGAGTCCTGGGATTGAGCCCCACATCGGGCTCTCTGCTCAGCAGGAAGCCTGCTTCCCCCCTCTTTCTCTCTGCCTGCCTCTCTGTCTACTTGTGATCTCTGTCAAATAAATAAATAAAATCTAAAACAAAACCAAAAACTTATAAATTAGATCTATTTTAAAAAAAGAATAAATTACCATCAATTTTTTTAAAGATTTTATTTATTTATTTGACAGAGAGCACAAGTAGGCAGAGAGGCAGGCGGAGAGAGTGAGAGTGGGGGAAACAGGCTCCCTGCTGATCAGAGAGCCCGATGTGGGGCTCAATCCCAGGACTCTGAGATCATGACCTGAGCCAAATGCGGAGGCTTTAACCCACTGAGCCACCCAGGCGCCCCAAATTACTATCAATATTTAATAATGAGTTACTATAAAGTTGATAAAATTCAAAATTTTATTTATTTATTTATTTATTTTATTATTATGTTCAATTAGGCAAAATAAACATTCATTAGTTTTTGATGTAGTGTTCAATGATTCATAAGTTGCATATAACACAGGTGCTCATCACAACACGTGCCCTCCTTAATACCAATCACCCAGTTACCCCATCCCTCCATCTCCCTCCCTTCTGTAACCTTCAGTTTCTTGTGGTTTGTCTCCCTCTCTGATTTCTTCCCATTCATTTTCCCTCCCTTTCTCCATGGTCCTCTGCACCATTCCTTATATTCCACATATAAGTGAAACCATATGATAATTGTCTTTTTCTGCTTAACTTATTTCACTTAGTAGGATACCCTCCAATTCCACCCATGTGGATGTGAATGGTAGGTATTCACCCTTTCTGATGGCTGGGTAATATTCCATTGTATGTATGAACCACATCTTCTTTATCTATTCATCTGTTGAAGGACATCTCAGCACCTTCCACAGTTTGGCTATTTTGGACATTGCTGCTATGAACATTGGGGTGCATGTGTCCCTTCTTTTCACTACATCTGTATCTTTGGTGTAAAAGCCCAGTAGTGCAATTGCTGGGTCTATTCTTAACACCTTGAGGAACCTCCATATTGTTTTCCAGAGTGGCTGTACCAACTTGTATTCTCACCAACAGTGTAAGAGGGTTCCCCTTTCTCCACATCCTCACCAACATTTGTTGTCTCCTATCTTGTTAATTTTTGCCATTCTAACTGGTGTAAAGTGGTATTTCATTGAGGTTTTGATTTGTATTTCCCTGACGGCTAGGGATGCTGAACATTTTTTCATGTGTCTGTTAGCCATTTGTATGTCTTCATTGGAGAAGTGTTTGTTCATGTCTTCTGCCCATTTCTTGACTGGATTATTTGTTTTTTGGGTATTGAGTTTGAGAACTTCTTTATAAAAAATTATAATATTAATGGGTAATATGTAAGTTGTTCAACTTAATACTTTTGTGTACCTTTTTGGGTGTGATTTTGATATGAGGGCAGCACTTGCTTCATAAAATGAGTTGGAAAGTGTTCCTTTCTCTTTGATTTTTCAAAGATTATATAGAACTGATATTAATTCTTTAAATATTTGGTAGAATTTTTCAGTGAAAACATCTGGGCCTGGAGACTTTAGGAGTTTTTAAAATTATGAATTCTGTTTCCTCAACAGATATAGGGCTATTGAAATGGTCAATTTCATGTTGGGTGGGTTGTGATAGTGTTTTCAAGGTCTATTTCACCTAAGTTTTCAAATGTGTGTGTGTAGAGTATAGTATTCTCTGATTATTCTTTTGATGCCTGCCAGGTATGAGGTGATATTCCCTGTTTCTTTCCTAATATTGGTAATTTGTGTCAAATTTGTTTCTTTGCCAGACTTCCTGGATGATTGTGAACTTTACTGATTTTTTTTTTTTCAAGGAAAAAGCTTTTCGATTCTTTGATTTTTCTCTATGGCTTCTCTGTTTTCAGTTTCATGGACTTCTGTTCTCATCTTTACTATTTCCTTAATTCTGTTTACTTTGCCTTAATTTTGTCCCACTTTTCTTAGATTCTTGAGGTGGAATTATTGATTATCTACCATTTTCTACAATAAAAAGCTTGCATGTAAAGGACATTTGGCATTACCTACCTTCCTACAGCAAATACAGTCAATCCCACAGTAATTTTATGTTTGTCATAATACTTTTCCAATATTTCTTTATCAAAAGTGCCGTCCCACACAACTGGAGCTGACCAGTTGGTGGTAGTCAGGTTCATGGATTCACTGTAAGAAAGACCTAAGAATTATGAATAAGATACCTTTTAATAAAACTTCAGTAGGTGTTACTAAAGTATAAAGCCTGTATCTGGTTGTAGCATTTCCTTACTTCTAATCCAAAGCCTTGATTGTTATACTAACCTAAAGAAACAGCTTCTCAGAAATGACTAGATCATTACAAAAGTACATTACAGATTAGTTATACTGTGATTCCAAGATCTTTGAGGACACAGAGAAAATGTCACCAAAGTCTAAAGTAAGAATATCTCTTGTATTTGGACAAAATCTCTGGCCTTAGGCTTTTTGACATTAATTATTTTCAGAGACCATATTTTGAAAAATGACCTTTCCAGTTTCATATTCTAAAATGCAGCCAGGTTACTATTACTGCATACTATCAGAAAGAACTTTGTCAAAACCCTGGAAGGTAGAGTTTTAGAGCAATCAAGCAAAAGTTAAATCAAGAAAAGAATGAAAACACAATAGGAGAAGGAGAGCTTTGTGGGATTTTAACTTAGCCTTATACCAATTCCCTGCGAGTATGGCAGTGGTACTGAAAACTCCAAACCATGTCCTCAGTGGAGTACCTGCTTCTGGAGGAGAAGAGTGGATCTAATTCCGAAGGAATTGTGTTTGTCCATTTTGACCCAAGGGTTCCTCAAAGGACTGGATTCCTAGTGCTTTCCTTCGTTTTGCTTAACTCAGAACTCTCTCAAAATGGAAAAATGGGTAAGTGGAGGGCAACCCTTGAAAACATTTTAAAAAGGAACAAGCCCCTGCCACCTGAGGCAAGAAATTGCAGTTGGAATAAACATTAGATGTGCTGAAAGCCTGGGAAGGAAAGTTTGGAAGAGAGTTCTTTGAAAAGTAAAGCCTTTGACAAGATCCTATGTAAATAGGAATTAGGAAATCCGTGCACATGTTCAGAGCAGGTTACATGCTCAGAAAAGATCCCTGAAGATCCTAAGCTTTCACCTCTGGATTATATTTAGACTCAGTGAAAACAGGAAGTAAGGCTAAGGTAGAGTTGTAGGTAGCTGTGTGTGTTGAAGGAGGACCCAAACACAGAACCAATCCTCAAAGCCTGTGTAAGAGGGTTCATTTCTTCCTTCTTCTTTTCTCTTTCCTCTTTTCTTTTCTTCTTCTTCCTCCTTCTCTTCATCTTGTCCTTCTTCTCTAAGAGCCCTCCAACCACCACCACCACTCTGGCTCTAGTCATTTGAGAATATCTCTGTCAAACCACTAGCTGACCACAAACCAAAGGAACAGAGACCTCCCAGACCAAACAAGACGAAGAATACAGTCTTTAAAAATAGTTTGGGAAAGTCACTAAAAAGACAACTACAATTCACAGTAAGCAAGAACAGCTCTAGGAGGTAAGAGGATCTGACTTTCAAAGCGATCACATTATAATATGCAAAATGCTTAGTTTTCAACTAAAAATTATGAGTCATGCAAAGAAACAAGAATGTATGGTCCATTCATAGGGGAAAAAATTGACAAAAACTGTCCCTAGGGAAGTGCAGACATTGGACTTACCAGAACCAGACTTTAAACCAACTATTTTAAATGTGCTGAAAGAGCCAAAGAAAACTATGGACAAAGAACTAGAGGAAACCAGGAAAACAACAGCTTAACAAATAGAGAATGTGAATAAAGAGAAATTATAAAGGGAGCCAAATAGAAATTCTGGAGCTGAGAAGTATAATAGTTTAAAAAAAACTTGTAAGATTTCAGCAGCAGATTTGAACAGTCAGAAGAAAGAATCAGATACACATAGAACATTTTAACCAACAACAGAATACATATTCTTCTCAAATACACATGCAACATTGCAACATTTTCAGGATGATTATATGGCAAGCCATAAAGCAAATCTCAATAAACTTAAGATGGCTGGAAACATGCAAACTATCTTTTTCATTGACAATGGAATGAAATCAATAACAAGAAAATTTGGAAAGTTCACAAGTATGTGGAAATTGAACAACACACTCTTAAACAACCAATGGGCCAAAGGAAAAAAAAACTGCAAAAAGGAATTTAAAAATACAATGAAATGAATAAAAATGAAAATATGACATACCAAAACTTACAGGATGCAGTGAAAAGCAATACACAGGGGCGCCTGGGTGGCTCAGTGGGTTAGGGCCGCTGCCTTCGGCTCAGGTCATGATCCCAGGGTCGTGGGATCGAGCCCCGCATCGGGCTCTCTGCTCTGTGGACAGCCTGCTTCCTCCTCTCTCTCTGCCCGCCTCTCTGCCTACTTGTGATCTCTGTCTATCAAATAAATAAATAAAATCTTAAAAAAAAAAAGAAAAGCAATACACAGAAGGAAATGTATAGCTGTAAACATCTATATTAAAAAAGAAGAAAGATATCATATAATAACCTAACCTTCCACCTTAAGGAGCTAGGAGCTAGGAAAAAACAGCAAACTAAGCCAAACAAGCAGAAGGAAGAAATAATAAAGACTGGAGCAGAGACAACTGACCTAGAAGAAGAGAAAAAAAAAATGATAGAATTAATGAAGCCAAAAGTTAGTTCTTTGAAAAGATCAACAAAATTGACATATTTTTTTTTTAAGATTTTATTTATTTGTCAGAGAGAGAGAGAACACCCAAGCAGGGGGAGCAGCAGGCAGAAGGAGAGGCAGTTAGATGGAGAAGCAGGCTCCCTGCTGAGCAAGGAGACCCCGATTGGGGGGGCGGGGCAGGCAGAGGGAGTTGAATTTTATCAGCAGGTTATTTGGAATCTGTGTAAATGAATATACGGTTTTCTCCTTTGTTCAATTGTTGTTTGAATCATCATCCTGAGTACAAGGATATGCCTTACTTGTCTTGTTAGTGGGATCCTGCGCCAGTTATTAAGCTAGCATCTTTCATAACTGAACCCACCATACTTGGCTATATTGTCCTAAGCTGGGACTCTGCAGACCGCATTTCTGCTTTGCCAGCGGACTCCCTGGGCAGCTCTGCTAACAGAGGTCACTGGAGGAAAATTACAAGCCTGGAGGAAGAAGGAACTTGCTCTTTCCTGTTTCTGGTTAGTTCCTCTCCAACCTCCTGTTCCCTCAAATCCCACAGCCCCATATCAGCAGTTCCTTCCCAGACCAGCAGTTGAATCCAGATTTCAGGTTTTCTAACACTTGAAAACTCAGCCTCATGGTGCCCTTCCTTAGAAGGCTGATTCCCTGTCCCAAGAGGCCTATCAAGAGCTGGGAGATACCAGTGTCAGTGGAGTGCATCAGAGTTTAAGCTCAAGTTACCTAGTTAACAACTTTATACTCATTAACAATTCTTTGTATTAAATTCCCAGTTAAAATAATTCTGGTGCTTTCTGTGTCCTGATTAGATTTGAAAAAAGTTAAGGTATCACGAGAGGGGAGTCACTGACCATTATCCAATCATGATCTTAACTGGACATCTCCTTGCAAAGTTTTAATTAGGATAAATCCGGAAATGCTGCAGCACCAGGGAGAAAAACAGGAGGGTGTAGTAAGAAGAGGAAGTCAGAGAGGCCAGAGGAAAGCTGCCATATTAAAGTGAGAAGCGTGCAGATGGCTCACCTATCTGATTCAGGCTTTGGTTCCCTCATTGGTGAAATGAGGAGAATCAACCAAAAGATCTTAAATACACCCTTCACACTTTGACCTGACATAATTTTAAGGCCTTTGGGTTTCTGTCATCCTACATTCTCATTTATGGAGAATGTGGGCCCTAACCTCCATTCCCAATGCATCTTGGTCACTGCTTATTTTTTTAAAACGTAATCAAAGATCCCATCTGCCATCTAACAGCTGTAATGCCATTTGTAGTATTGGTGCCATCTGTTAACTTCTGAACAATCTATGGATCAATCTCACATGTGTTTGATTCGGAATTCTTACCTGGGAGAAAACCAGTCTGATAGCTTTAATTCTTTTGACTGAGTATCCACAGACCTATCAGGAGGAATAATGCAAAGAATCACACTGTATCTATTTGAGTTTGTGGTAACTAAGTGTCTTCCAAATCATAGGCTATATTATAATCTGACATAAAGTGCAAGATAAGTGTGCAGCAGTACAAAAAGCAATGATGAACTTTGATGGGAGTGGCAGGGAAAATCATGATTTCTTATCTTGACTGAAGTCTCTGGGCTGCCCAGAAACCTTTATGTGTTTCCACAATGCTCATTCTCCTTCTTCTCACTGGTAGAGAAATACCCATCATCACATAAAAGCTCCCTCAGTCTTCTACCACCTCGCCTCCAAATTTATCTTGAGCACTGATTCTCCCCCCTTTATTGCAATCAAAATATAACCCTACTTTCTGGCCTTAAATATCCTATCTGCTCAGGAGTCTTGGTTTGAAGGGTTTCTCCTCGGCTTTCTATTTGATCAGTGGACATGCGTGCAGGCATTTTCCTGTGGCTTCAGATTTGTTTGTGCATCTTGACGTCTCCCAGGAATTGAAGACCCAGACATCAAATTGGAGTATTCTACTTGAGTTTGCACTGACGCCACTAGATGATGTTTAATGTGAAAATCATCCTGTCTTCCCCAAGTAGGTCCCTTTCATATGTTGCCTCATCACTTAGATTGACAAAGCAGAAGTGATGAGCAATGTTCTACACTCAGAGCACTCCCTAAATCCTGACCTCAAATCCATCATTAACCCCTACTGGCTGTACCTCCAAAACATCTCTCAAATCCATTCCCTATCTTCATCCTCTGCCACCACATGACTTGAGATCACCATCATCTGTCGGGGCTACGGTAGTAGCCTTCTAATTGGTCTCACTGTTTGTACATGTTCAACAAGACTTTGTAGTATGAAAAATGTCAAAGGTCCACAAACTGAAAGAGAAGAATATAATGAACCTCCATATTCCCATCCCCCATAATTAACACTGTGGTTCCTTCTCTACCTGTCCTTGCACTGGCCTTTTTCAACCCATTCTCCATATGTCCACTGTACTTCCACTGTCATGTTTCTGAAGCTCCACTGTTCTATTTAATAGGGTTCAGTGGCTTTCCATTGTCCTAAGGATCACATCCACATTCCTTAAATGGCCCTGACATTTTGCGTGATCTGACCCTTCACACTGTTCCAGCCACATCTCCTACCCAGCCCCACAATGATAACTTTCCAGACTCACTTGCCTCTTTAAATTTCCTTAAACATGCCACAACTTAAACCAGCTAATTCCTACATAGCCTTTAGGTCTTGGGTTAAATATCCCCACCTAAGAGATATATTACTAGATAAAGTTAGATTTCCTTCATTAATAGCTAATACTTATGGAATACTTTCCTAAGTATTATCTAATTTAATCCACCCCTATGAGATAGGTATTGTTGTCGTTATTATTATCCTCATTTTACTAGATAAGGAAATTGAGACACAAAGAGTTTCTATTATCTTGTCTAGCTGCACAGCAGGTGGAAAGACAAACAATTGGGCCTAAGTCCTTCCTTCCTCCTTCCTCTACACTCTAACAGCACCCTGGCTAGCCTATCGTTGGAGAGTTGATCCTGGACTGAGTTCAGGAGGGGATTGGGCAGCTGTGGAGCTGAGTTGTATGTCATGAGTGAATACCACAGTGTCCAGGGTGTGACTGAGACATGGCCTTCTACACAAGCACCTGCCTCATTGACACCAAAGCCTTTGGATGCCAAGCATTAGTGTGTTAAGGCCATATGTGTAAGGTCTGATGCTAAGGAGAGCTGATATTAATGATAGAGTGATTATTAGATTGTGTTGCATTGTGTACATTTTACCAGAAAACATGTTAAATCATTCTTTCTCCCAGCCTCTTCTGCATGTTCTCATCTTTATCTAGGGTTTTTCCTCTTGTTTTCAGGTAGTTGAGAGTTACTGCCTCATTAGTCATGGCTCTATAGAGGGGAAACACCCTGCCCATGAAAACCATTTTACCGTATTATTTTCATGCACTGAGCAGCTCACCCGGATATGGAGTCACTGTCCTGGTGAGAGCGTTGTGCTCCATAGAATCACCAGAGACATAAAGCTCTTAGATACAGCAAGCATCCGGAAGAAAGTTTCTTTTACTTTACTGTGTGGGTTCCCATGACTCTAGGGAGAAACTGAAGAACGTACTATGATTTGGGGTCTTGCGTAATCTTTAGGGAAGTTTTCCTCTCTGCTCATGTTCTAATAGTATGATTTTGTAGGTGGCCTATGGTTAATAACAATCTCCTGAGTCTTCTAACCAAAACTTTACTCCTATGTGATTTCCCAGAGCTTTAAAAGACCCAAAATTCCTGGAAGCTGGGTTCTGGCTCCCATCACATGTTTCCCCTAACCAGTTCTCACTCCTAGTACTCCTAGTCCTCTGACCTTACACGAGCATCTCCAACATATGTTTGCAAAGTTATTTTGGTTTACTCTGCCTGTAGGAGCCAAGGACTTGCAGGTACCCCACTGGCCTCTGACAGGTTTTATCCTCAAAGAAGAGGTCATAGAGCATTTGTAAATAAGACTTACCAGCACTGGTATATCTGCTGTAGTTTCTTTGTGCTTAGGATAAACAAAAAGCATTATGTTACTTTTGAACTTACATAAAGGGTTTCCACATTTAATTTTTTTAAAGATTTTATTTATTTATTTATCTATCTATTTCTTTATTTAAGAGAGAGAGAACAGAGGGAGAGTGAGAGGAAGAAGCTCAGCAGAGAGCCCAGGGTGGGGCTTCATTGGAGGATCCTGAGATCATGACTTGAGTCAAAGGCAGATGCTTACCAAACTGAGCCACCCAGGCACCCCGAATTTCCACATTTAAGATGACTAGTTATACTCCATTAATCCATGCATTTTGTTACCCAATGTTGCCAAATATTCAATGAATACTTTATGGACAGAATATTTTGTCCCCTCAAATCTGTATGTTGAGATCCTAACCCTTAGTATGATGGCATTAGGAGGTGGGACCTTTGGGACATGATTAGGTCATGAGGTTGGAGCCCCCATGAATGGGATGAGTAGCCTTAGAAAAGTGATACCAGAAGACTCCCTTGTCCCTCCCGCCATGTGAAAACACAGGGAGAAGGCGGCTGTCTATGTACCAGGACACCAAGTCCTCCAGCACCTTGATCTTGGACTTCTCAGCCTCCAGAACTGTGAGAAATACATGTCTGTTGCTGAAAAGCCAGGGTGTGGTATTCCATTATAACAACTCAAATGGACTAAGACACATGCTCTGGGCCAAGTACATTATTGGTTGTAGAGAAACAGTAGTGACTGCAGTTAAGGACTTCATATGCTGTATCTTAAAGGAAGGAAACCTAATTCTTTGAACTAGAAGTGAAAGAAGAGCTAACTTAATGTCATTGAAACAATGGAATTTTCTAATTACCCATGAAATCTTTCTACTTGTGTAACTGTGGAGGGCAGATACCATACATAGTGCCCAAAGTCACCAATATTAGGGATGTTTCTTAAAGGTGCCACCTATTTAAAAATGACAGTTTCTCTAACATTTGCCAATGGCCATAATTACATGGTCACTATCTTGGTAGCTTAACATTGCTTCTCCTCACACATATGAGCCTACAAAAATTACATTAGCTTGATCACATTAGAAGCAAAGAATTTTTATGCTAAGGGATGTGTTTATGCTGATCTA
>RCUC01088528.1:0-12577 GCA_003697995.1 Taxidea taxus jeffersonii | reverse complement strand
GGAGGGTTGAGCAGCCCTGTGACACCTGGCTTGGGGATGCTGCCTGTGACTCATGGTGCCATCCCTCAGATGGGAGCTACTGTGCCCCCAGCAGTCAGAGTCCCGGATTTGGGAGCCAAGGGTTGTGGTAGGAGTGGTTCCACTCACCATCACGTCCAGTGACACACCGGGGAAACCTGCCTTCTCCGTCCTGTGACTGGGTTCTGTGGTCTAGAGGTCCTGCCTCCCAGAAGGAGAGGCTTCCACCAGGGGACACCATTCAAACCCCATTGAACGTGAACTCGGGCTTGTCCGCTGGTCCCTTTAGGCTTCTTTTTTGCCCAGAGACCATCCTGCAGGGGTAATTGGCCCGGAGCATCAGGAAGCAGTGGCTGATGCTACGTTCTGGCCCAGGGAAGGACGCGTTCGGCACCTGCTCGCCCGCTGGAGGCATCTCTTGGTGTTTCTGTGCCCCGTTCTCTCAGGGAGCAGCCCAACGAGCAGCCACAGCCGGGGAAGGGCACAGCCACCAGGGGCTCCGAACCTGGGGGAAAGGGTGTGAGGGTCTGGATCAGCCCACCAGGTGAGCTTCCCAGACCAGCAGATGAAGGAGTCTAGAAGGGCAGCAGAGGATGCGGAAGGTAAGTGTCAGCACCCCACCCTGATGCCAGCCACGGTGACTGGGGCCTTAAAGGGGAAACACTGGTACACTGTCCTCCTGTGCCCTCCCCTTAAATGGGTCACAGGCACATTCTGGGGTGGTGGTGGGGGAGCAAAAACACTGTCCCCAGAGAGCCTGCCTCTTGATGCCATCCTGGTGGGACATTTGGACTCTCACCTCAGCTGGTCATGTCTGCAGACCTTCCTGGGAGGGGTGCTGCCTGCCCCGGGGGCGCCCACCACCCACCCCACCCCTGCCGGTGGGGACACCTGCTTGCAGACCTGGGAGGGCCCTGATGCTTGGCTGCCCGGCCCGGGCCCGGGAGGATCACTGTGCTTCTCTCTCCTGCATGCCGCTGGGTAGGTTCTGGATCTTTGGGGTTAATAACGTCAGTTCTGGGCTCTGGGGACCTGCGGTGGAGACCGTGATCTGGGCTTTTTCCAAGTCTGCAAGTGAAGCACAGACCCCAGTGGGCCACAGGCTCTGTATCGTCCAACAGCAAATAAACAACCCGGTTAGAGTCAAGCTCTTAGGGAGGCCGACGCCGGCTCTGCGCACTGGAGCCTTCTCGGAATTTAATTATAATTTAAGTGTAAAATATGCCTCTTCCCGGGACTTCCCGCCTTGTGCGCAGTCACCCCCCGCCACCCCCTCACGACGCCTCGGTGAGCCGTGAGCGATTAATTTATAGGCTGGTAATAGGCTAAAACAGTATCTTAAGTCATTTTGCCCTACGTAGCTTTTAAGGAGGATCCGAGATAGTAATTGTTTCAAGGCCCATTTTGTCACCAGCTTCTCCCGCCTGGCCCCCGGCCTCACAAGCCGCCAGCCCCGCTCTCCACACCCCGCCCCCGCGCTCCCCCGCCCCGTTCCTTGCCACCCGAGGGCCCTGGCCAGGGTGGGCATCTGCGGGGGACGGGAGCGGCCCGCTGATTCCCCATAACTGAATCAGGGCAGAGTTTCTGGGCCCCTCAGGAGGCGGGGTCACGGGGGGAAGATTGGCGGGACCCCTCCCAAGGCTGCCGCGTTCGCTGGGTTGCGGGGGGCCTGGGCAAGGAGGGCGAGCCCGCTGTGCGGGGCGGGTACTCTATGTTTGTGACTCGGCCGTGGCGGGAAGAGAGTGGTCACTGTCGTCTGAGACCCAGGCGCAGGAGCTCAGAACGGTCCCACCTTGGGCAGGCCCGGGACGGCTGCTGGGCCTCCGCGTCCTCCCGGGGGCCGATTGTCAAGCACAGAGAGGAGGGCATGGCCCGTGGGGACGGCTGGGCTGGCCTGGGCTGGCCTGGGAGCCTGTCCGCCCCCTGGCAGTTCAGGGAGGGGGTCTCACCCCCAGAGCGGTTCCTGGAATCTGCGCCCCGAGGGCAGACACAAGGGCAGCAGGGCGGAAAGGGGGGCAGCAAAGGCTCCTGCCCCCTCTAGTCTTGAGGGCGGTGGTGTTTATTCCTTTAAGGTCATTACAAAATGCCTGCGTTTGTCTTGGGTCACGCTGTGGCCCCTGTCCGGCCCTCCCGGTGCCGGTGCCGGTGCCGGTGCCGGTGCCGGTAAACATTTCCGCGAGGAGAGGAGTTCTTGAGGGAAGGAGCGAGTGAATCCTGGCTCCTGGCGTCACGTCGTTTGCCGGAAATTGTTCTTTGGAGACAACGAGAAATCTGAGTTCTTGGCTCTTCTTGAACTGGGGGCAGTTGATGCTAGAGGGGGTGAGAGGGAGAGAGAGCTCGAGGGTCTCCGCCCTCCCAGGAGGCCAGCCTGGGGGCGAGCGGGCACTGGCTGGGACACGGCTTCGCTAGTGGGTGAGAAGATCCCGGGCGAGGACGGGGGCTCCGTCCGGCTCCTGCCCCTGCCGTTGGCAGAACCGTGTGGCCTGTGTGCTCCGAGGGGACAAGGAGCCTGAGAAATTCCCTTCCCTTCCCTTCCTGGGCCTCATCTCTAACGTGTCTCTAAATCGTCACATTGTCCTCTAAATCTGACACCCTAGGACTCTGTAACTGGGCGCGGAGCCGGTGCTCAGAAACACTAGTGGGACCCACGCTTCTCAGCGGGCGCTCGGCAGGGCTGCGGTGCGTGGGAGCCCGGGGGCCGTGGAGAAATGGGGCTGGGGGACTAAAGGGCCTGGGTGGGCAGACGAGGGCCTCTGGTTGGGGAGAGCTCAGCGGGAGCCCAGGGAGCCAGGCTCCCCAAGTGCTGGCCCGGCATGGTGAGCTCACAGAGCCAGCAGGTGGTCCCTGGACAATGAGGGTCTTCCCGGCCCCGGATGTGCGCGCCTGCTGGAGGACAGGGCAGGGAAGTGTCCCCTCGCAGCGTTCCCCACCTGCCCCCCCCACCCGGCCGCCTCCGGCCACCACACCTCCCTTCCCCTTGGGGGATTTTGCAGCCCGGGGCCTGGGGAAGGGGCAGCGTCCGTGTTGGTGGTGGGCCATATCCATGTGTCTTCTGCAAAGAACCTCATAAAAGGGGCCCAGACTGGAAATCAATTCTTTAAAGCTGAAATCAATAACCATAAGTAATATTAACACTGATTACCCTTTCTTCATTGCCCTTTGCAGAGGTGATGCATTGTTTATAAATGTTAGCTGAGGGGGCTCAGCACCGTGGCCCCGGGCGGCTTTCCCGGGGACCCCAGGATGCGTGTTGGGCCGGGGGGTGGGGGGTGCTGCGAAGGGGCCTGGGGTGGGGCCGGGTCCCCAGGCCGTATCGCCCGGGGCTGCGTTTGCCTGCGTGGCGATGGGCAGGCCCCAGGCTTCACTGAGCCCCGAGTATGGAGCTGAAAAGGGGGGAATAGCCCGTGCAGCTCCCTCACACCCCCAGCGTGGGGCGTCGGGCTCAGGCCAGCTCTTTGTGGGGTCCTTGCTGGGACCAGAACCTGTAGGTTGGGAGCCCAGAGTCAGAAAAGTGACAGCACCTGCCACAAGTGGTGACTTTTCTCTCCCCTCTGAGAAGAGCAGTCACGAACTCCCATCTTCCAGGTGCACAGCGGGGGCCCCCGAGGCTGCATGTTCACAGGGGAAAGCAGGCCCCGGGCCTCCATCTGCCGGGCCCCCTCCCACCCCCACCCCCGGCAGCGTGCACAGCGGATACGGGGTACTTTGACGCAGAGCGGGGGGCCTCGAGGGGCTGGGGGTCGGGTGTTGGCATTTATGACATGTACTGGAAGGGGCGGCGTGGAGTAGGCGTGGGCCTCCGGGGAGCCTCTTGGGTCCTCCTGTCTGTCCTTATGGGAGGTTCTGGGCCTCAGTTTCTCCCTCTGTAAACAGAACAAGGGCAGCACCCACTTCCCAGGGTGGCCATGAGGGTTCCCCACCCGCCTGAGTCCACACGTCATTGCCTGGCCCGGCGGCTGCGGGGAGGCCGGTAACTGTAGTTACAACAGGGGCCTGTGCAGCCCGTCCTCCCTCTCTCGATCCAAAACAGAATCTGAGGACAGCCCAGCCATCCCCTCCCCTCTCCCCCTGCCCCCGGCACCGTCCAGGTCTGGAGGAGGCACTCAGCAGGGCCTCTGGCCTTCCCTCCTCTGCTTACACCACGCCTTGGCCTTTCTGCTTCACCCGATCCAGCGCACAAACAACACACGACTGTGTGCACGCCAGCGTGTGCACACTTGCACTTTTCGGGTGTGATGGATCCAGGAGAGAGGGCTAAGGGGAGGGCTTTGTGTGCGCATTTACGAGCGCTCTGAGGACACAGTGGGAAGGTATTCATTACACAATGTTGGGTGCCGGGGGCTCCCACACAATTCGACATTTTCTATGTCTAAGTTGGGAATCTTCTTGAAAAAAATACATGCTGAAACAGAACGTAAACCCAGAAATCAAAGAAAAAGCTCAGGAATAGTCTGGAAGGAGAGGGGAGAGAATGAGCTCAGGAACCAGAGAATGTGTTGTTGGACAGTTAATGTGAGCTCGAGCCTCCTAGCACCGCTGGCAAGGAAAGAAAGCGAAGAAAGCGTGGGGAGTGTGCCGTCGTGACGGTGCCGGGCAGCTCTCACCGGAGCTCTGGCGTTCCTGGAGCCTTGCTTTGTCGGATGTTTCCTCGTGCAGGAGGAAGAGGGTGGTTTTTTCCCTCCCGTGGGTTCACAACAGAAGCTGAGGGTTTTTTGAGGGGTGGGGCTGTAGCTAGCAGGCGTCTTCACTTTCTGGCTATGGAATACCACATGGACTCAGAGCAGAGAGCCGCCTCCAGGGACAGGACTCACGCCCACCTTGCTCACTGCTGCATTCTTGGGGGCCATCTCGGTGGCCACACCTGTCAGGTGCTGGGTTAGCGATGGTCGGGTGGGGGAATGGGTGTTCCCTTAGTCCCTCGGAGGGAGGGGGGCTGGGGGGCTCCAGGCAGGCCTGTGCCTGGCTCTGTGGGTCCAGGCAAGAGGATGGGGCTCCTGTTGGTCTGTGAGCCTGGGAGGATGGACGGGGAGGGCTTGGTGGCCGTGCCAGCCCCGAGCTGACAGGGGAGCCGCAGGGGCTGGGCGGTCATTCCTCATGTGAACACTGGTCGTGTGGGGCAGGGTGGGCTTGGGCCATCTTGTGGGCCAGGCCTTTACCTCCCCTGGACCTGCAGATTGAAGCCTGAGCTCGCCCCAGTTCCATAGCCATCTTTGGTGGGCGGCGAGTGGCGCGGGAAGGCTGGGCCAGCCTCTCCTGGCTCTCTGGGGATGAGAGAGGGTCTTTCCTCAGGGGCATTGTGTTTGCCCCTCTGCCACAAACCACATCGATTCTTCTGGAATTAGAACCATTTGTGGATCTGTGTGCTTCTCCCCCCACCACCACTCCCCAGACTATGGTGGCCAGATGGGCTGGCCTGGGTCTTGGTTCCCTCAGAAATTTCTGGAGGGTCTAGCATGGTGCCCAGCAGAGGGGGTATTCCTGGCAAAACCACTATGGTACCAAACCAAATCTCCCTCCTCAGTTTTTTGTGCAATAGCTGAGACCTTGAGTTACGGGTGAAGTGGGCCCAGGTCAGGGTGCAGAGGGAGGAGCATCCCACCGCTCCAGGCCTCCAACCTTGGGGTTCCCTTCCTGCTGACCAGACAGGAGACCTGGCACCCATCCCTGGCCCTGCTTCTGATGGGCAGTGAGGGGTACCAGTCCCCACCTCCAGGCCCCAATGATCTCATCTGTGGAATGGGGGCTGGGGGCACAGTCCCTGAGGGACAGCCCTGGGGAGGCCCTCAAGAGTGGGGCTCTTCTGTTCCACTTGGGCCCTGGCCGAAGCTGACCCTGCTCCCCTCAGGCCTCCATTTGGCCCCGGCTCTCACGAGGCTGTCCCCATCGCCCCTGGGCCGGGGGGCGCCTGCTGGGGCTGTCCATCACCTTGGCTCAGGCAGACGATTGAGGCGAGGCGGCTCGGCCTGTGGGTCAATGGCGAAAACACTGCCTCTTGCACCTCCCAGAAGTTCAGTTAATGCCCCTGGACTTCGGTCTGTCCCGCCGTGGGACTCGGAGGCCAAAACCACGGGAAGTTCTGGAAGGCCGCTTTGCTGGCTCCGGGAATGTCGTGCACACCGCGTGGCGCATGGTCCGGCAACCCCGGGGATGCACAGTGAAACGCTCAAACACAAGAATGACGCTGCCAGCAGCGACTGACACGCGCCGGGCACGGGGCTTGCCTTCCCTCGGCGCCGGGTGGAATTAGCATGTCCGTTTTACAGATGGAAGACTGGGAGGCTGAGCCGGTCCCGGCACACGGCTGGTAGAGCACCAGGACCGGGATTTTGATCCCCTTCATCCCGATTCTGGGATCCAGTCTTGCGGAGAGCACGGCGCGGGGTGTCTCTGTGTGTAGAAGGCGTCGCGGCTGGCAGGGCCCTGGCAGGTGGGCGGGAGGCGAGTGACCGCATACAGAGGCCGGGGCAGGGGTGAGGCTCTGCCCAGGAGCCACGGCGATTTGGAAAAAGGCGGGGCTGAAGCAGGCATCGCAGAAACCGCACCTGGCCAGAGCCGAGTGGGGCCACAAGAGCTCCCTCGGCAGAACCCGCGTCTCCTTCCCTACTGAGGAAGCGGCTGGGGACGCCCGGTTTGTGCGAGGGTCACACTGGCTCTCGCCTTCCCTTCTCACTAGGCACGGGGTCTGGAAGGGCATGGAGCAGCCCCACTCGCTTGCTCACGGCGCTCAGGCCAGGCTTCCCACCCCAGTACAGAGCACGGGTCTACGCCGCTGCACCCCAGCATCCGCACACCCGCTGACCTCTAGGGGCTCTTAGAAGCTCCAGGCCAAGAGCCCGGAGAGGGCAGGAGGACTGGTTTTCCCTCTGCGCACACGGCCCGCACGGCAGCACAGCAAAGGGGAGAACGGCGGGAACACTTCTGGGGGGCGTCGCCTCTCCAGGAGCCTGGTCCGCAGGCAGGGCCCCAGGCTCCCTGCTCCCTGCCAGTTACTCTGAGCACGACTTCGGCTTCATTTGCAGTGGAGTTTTCCATGAGGAAAAGCACTGGACTTTCTGTCCAAGACTCTCCAGAGAGCCTGGTCAGCCTCGCCGCCCTCAGGAATGTTCTCAGAGTTTCCATGTGGGTTTGTGCCTGCACTCATCAGCCCTGAGCCCCCTCCCCCATTTGCAGACGGAAAGACGGAGAGTTTCCATGTTGGCTGAGATTCCACCGCCTTGGAGGCAGAGTTGGCCATCCCAGGTCTCCTGTCCCCACGGGTGGCCTCCTTGGACACGGCTCAGGAGAAGGCAGCCACCCTGGGTTTCTTTCCGACTCGGAGTTCCGAGGCCTGCACACAGCCGTGCTTGTGTGGCTGGAGATCCAGGGCGCGTGGCCCACCCGTTCGGAGCACACCGTGGTCCGTGGTCCGGCAA
Organism: Taxidea taxus jeffersonii; assembly: GCA_003697995.1. NCBI lineage: Eukaryota > Metazoa > Chordata > Mammalia > Carnivora > Mustelidae > Taxidea > Taxidea taxus. The sequence continues at coordinate 5,147 of RCUC01088528.1, read as the reverse complement.
ACGCAGCTCCAGCGCCCACTGGCCATGCCACAGGGCAAGGCCCCACGACCAGTCTGGGCCTCAGCGTTCTCGTCTCCTGAACAGGGGTGGTTGCGTCTCCTGGCAGAGGTCTCTCGAGTAAGCAGGGTGAACCCAGGAGTGAGGGACGGGAGGGCTCACAGCGCCCGACCTGATAGGGGCCCAGCACGGCTGGCAGTGGGGGCTGCCCCTTTCCTCAGTGGCGGGTGAGGCCTGCTGGAGGCGCCAGAGTCCATGTCACGAATGACCCTCAGCCAGGGTGTTGGTGGGTCGGGGTAGGGGGTCCCGGGGGGTTCTGGGGTGGGCTTTGCAGGCTCCCAGAGCCCCTGACACCTGCCGCACTACTCCCCTCACGAGAGCACCTGTCTTGTCTCCCCGCCTTTCTCACCTCACCTCTGCGCTCCCCGCTGTGCTCCTGGCAAGGTGCCCACACATCCATCCTCATCTCCAGGTCTGCTTTAAGGGGGACCCGGCTAAGAAAGCGGGGTTTATCACCCAGACCCGCAGGAGAGCGGAGGGGACAGGTAGGGGACCATCTCATTAGGTGCGGATCCCGGTGAGGGCACAGGTGCTGTGAGCAGAGTCTAAGAACAGCTGGCAGAGGGGAAGTCACGATGGAGCTCTGTGCCCTGAGACCCCTGCACCCTAAACCCAGCACGGCTCTTTACCACCAGCCCCTGGACGGGCCAAGATGAGAGCCTGGAGGCCAGAGGGGAGGTGGCACCTGGGCTGGTGCCTGATGGGGTTTCCGGGCGGCTCCTCCGAATGTTCTCGTATGTGCAAAGTTGATGTCAGTAACTGTTGGAAAGGTCTTTTGGGAAGTTAAACATTAAGCAGTGTGTGTGCTAGGAAACGTGGTCTCTCGTGCCCAGGGTTGATGGTCAAGGCCATGGCCCTTGGTCTTGGCTGTAGAGTTCTCTGAGAGGCTGGCTTTCTAAGCGACCCTCCCTGAGAGGTGATTACCCTGGAGACCTATCACTTGGGAAGCTCTGATGGGCCCCAAAAATGGGCCCATCCCTCAAAGAAACTCCCAAATGGCTCTGGTGGGTGGGAAACTGGGGAGGGGACCTGGCTGGGCAGGGTCGGACCAGGGGCTGTCCAAAGGCTCCTCAAATTCCAGAGGCCGAGCCTGGCAAGCCCCCCTCCCAGGAAGGCTTAGCTCTGTGCCATCCCGGGGGACTGGCCTGGGAGTGGACAAGAGGACATGAGGATGGTCTGGGCCTGGGGCTGGGGCCGCATGGGGCATCTCTCCCAAGGCTTTGGAGAATGGTCCTCAAGGCAGGTGGGGTGGGTGGGCAGGTCTCCTGGGTGGGTCCACAAAGGGGAGGGAAGGCAGCTCCCAGGCCCAGAAGGACAAGCAGCCTGAAGACTCTGATGGACATGTCAGGAAGGGGGCTCTGGCCATCTCTCCCACCCTCCCTCCCATATATACTTCCTGAGACCACCAGCTCCTGCACGGGCTCTGTTCCAGATGTAGCCATGCACAGAGCCCAGTCTGAGCCCCTCCAGGGAGACCCCCAGTCTGGAGGGGCACAGACAAGTTCGGCTATTTGAGGCAGTGTGGTGAGTGCCTCGGCCAGAGCACGGAAGCATGCAGGAAGGTTTACCTTGGAGCTGTGCCTTGAGAACAGGTAGGTTATGAGTCTTCAGACAAGAGGGAAGGGTTAGCTCTAGAACATGCAAAAGGAGGGGTGGGAAGCACCAGGGCAGGCTGCAGGGGGCTCTCAGCACGAAGCTCCTGGTGAGGTGTGGCGGGGGCCGTGCACTGCACAAGCTCACACACAGTCCCTTTAGAGAAGTTCCATCGATGGGGAGTGCCCGTCCCCCTGTCCGTGTTTGTTTTTGTGTCTGTCTGTCCTCGATGGCAGGCACTGGGTTCGTGTATCCGCAACCTCTGGAAGTAGTAGATAGTAAGACCCATGGGGGAGCCAAGTGGATTCTGAGTGGGTAGATGGGCAGATGGATAGATTGCTGGATGGTTGGACGGACGGACGGACGGACGGATGGTTGGACAGACAGTAGGGTTGGATGGGTGGATGAACGGACAGTGGGTGAGCGGATGGACGGATGGACGGATGGACGGATGGGTGCATGGTGGGTGAGTGAGTGAGCAGATGATGGATGGAGAGTTGGGTGACAAGGCAGATGATGGGTGGAGGCTTTTCACCTACCATTTTAATTCGAGTAAGAAATTGCATACCTTCACAGAGAATCCTAAAAACCTAGCTTTTGAGGCCCCCGTGGGGGTGGAGAGGGCTGGCCTGTCCATGCACAAACTCCCTGTGGGCTTCACGGATGCCCCCCAGGACCTGAGGCTCCGGCTCCCGTGCGGGGGGTTCTCGCGGTGGAAGGCGGAAGCAATTCCTGAGATCAGGTGGCTGGGCGGGGTGGTACTCGGGAAGGCGATTCTTAGTCACTGATATTTTGATGAAATATGTTTGTAGTCCCTCAGATTTGGGACCTAAAGCCTGGGGGGTTACCTAGGGTTCCTGTCCATTAGTACTCAGTCATTCATGCTCTTGTCACAAGAACCTTCTCGAATGCTAGAAGAGGGGCATCCTTCAGGGAGCAGAGAAGCCAGACTGGACCACCCAGGGGGAGGAGAACCCTAGGAGGTATTGGCAGGTGTGGGGTCGGCCTGGGCCCATCCCTCCAGCTTCCCCTTCCAGGTGTGAACCGTCGCAGTCTGTCTTCATAGAAGGCCCCGGACCTTGGGCCTCACTGCTTTGTCCAGGCTGACTATCCCCCGGGCTCCTCTGGTCCTGCTCGCTCACACTTGAGTCGGGATCACTGGACAAATGCTGGCATTGCTGGGCGAGGCCTGGGGCCACTGAGGGGCCAGCAGGGTGGACGGGATCTTTCTGGAGGAACAGATTGGCTATTTGGTAGCTGGGCCCCTCCTGCCGCCAGGCGGTGCAACCTGAGATCCGTGGGGAGGGTCTTCAAGGCAAGGTTGAGAGCAGAGGCCTTGGCGTCAGACCTGGGTCTGAATCCTGGCTCTGCCACGGTGGGTCTGGGCGTCGGGACGGGCTCAGGCTGGAGCCTGACCTTCATAGTCACGGGCATGGGCACTGCCAGACGAGGGCCAAGGGCAGCCCATCGGTGGTGACCTTGGCTACTGGCCCATCATGCGGGTCTGAGTAAGGGGATGGATGTGTTCTGGGCCTGACACGAGGCGCACCAGGAGGAAGAGCACCCCTGCAGGAAGCCCCGTTGTTTCTGGCAGACGGGCCCCTGTGTGCCTCCTGTCGCTGCCCCGACGTCCACGTCCTCGCGGGGACCCCTCGGGACCTCGCCAGGGTGGTGGGGCTGCGTTCGGCGAGCGGCTGGCGTGTCGAGGGCGACAGCGCGTGTGTGGTTCGCATGAACCGGGGTGCGGGGGCCCTGGAAGAGGCCGGCGGGACTGCACGGGCCTGGGGCAACGTTATCTGTCAAGTTCACATTGTTCCCGCAGTGCTTAGCCTCACCGGCTTTGCGCCGCTCGGTTCTGCACAGCCAGAAGTTGCAGGGACGCGCGGGACCCTCCGGTCCCCAGCTGTGCCCTCCGGAGCCCAGGGCTCGGCGACCCCATGCAGACCCGCCCCGTGCAGAGGCGCACAGCTCAGTGTTGGCCCGAGGGCCGCGCCGGCGTAGGTCTGCGCTCTGGAGGGCCTGGAGGAGATCGCCCGTGGAGCCCTGGCTGTGGCCCCGGGGCCCTCCTCCGAGCCCCGTCTCAGCTCCGCGGCCCGGGAGTTCGGCTCCAAGACAGATCTACGATTCAGTTGTGAGACGGGATCAAACTTCGACACCCCCTCTGGGCATCTCAATTTTCCTTTTTAAAGGTTCTGTTCCTCTTCATGAATTTGTTTACTTCTCCATTAGCTTTTATGTTGTGCTGATGGGCGCGGGGCGGGGGGCGGGAGGTCTGCCAAGTCTTCCTTCTTCACCCTAGGAGAAGCTCCAGTGAGGACCCAGGGGCCGCAGGAGCCCTATTTGCTTGGGACCCGGGCTGTGGGCCTGATGGTGAAGAAGTCGAGCCGATTCGAATCCCAGCTTTGCTGTGTTAGCTGTGTGGCCCTGCACCCCCGCCGACCTCTCTGTGCTTGTCTCCTGAGAGAAGTGCCAACGCACAACATGGGTGCGGGGCCGGGGAGGAGCGGTGCCCAGAACACACCCCGAGGCCAGGACTTAAGAGTGTGCACGCGTTCCTGTGTCCGTGGGAGCAGTGCATGCAGGCGTGTGTAGAGGGGATCCTGGCCTCGCAGGGAAGGGGGACGGATGTGGGACAAGGAGAAGGAAGCGTGTGGTCTTAGCTGCAGGGAGACAGGTGTCGGGCAAGCGGACAGAGGGGGCCAGGCAGCTCGGGGAAGGGAGAGGGTGGGGAGGAGTCGCCTGGCTGGGAACCGAGGCAGTGGCCGTGTTGGCGGCGAGGGCCGCAGGGGCGGGAGCAGAAAAGAGGGGTGAGGGATGCCCGCAGTCAGGCCCCCTGAATGTTTCGGGGGAGGGTGCTTCAGACGGTCTGGCTCGACAAGCAGGTTATTCCCATGTACTCCCTGGGCCCCTCCAGACGTCCCCAACAAGGAGGGTGCGGGTCCTCGGAACCCCGTCTAGACAGGACCATGTTCCTGGGGCAAAGGACAGCGGCAGGACGGAGGTCACCTGGCCCTGGAACCATCACCCCTGCTTCCTGCTTTCCTGGTTTGGAGCTGGATTTGGGCTCAAGCGCCGTGCTGCCCACAAATAACTCAACTTCCTTCCAATACATTTGCCGTCAGAAGGATGTTCCTGAGCCCCGTCCCACGTCTGTGGGGCTCTGGGGCTGGTGGAGCGCTTGCCACTGTCTGTGCCGGTGCGGTGGAAGGGGAGACGGTGGTCACACGGGAAGGAGCCGAGGACCTGGCGTTTGGCACCATTGCTTCCCGTGGGCAGCAGGCCCCAGGCCGCGCCTTCGGTCTGGCCAGCCTGTCTCCAGCCAGGAGCATCTTGGCCCCGACTCACCGAGAATCCCCACGGCACTGCCGGGCCAGGCCGTGCCGGCCGGGGCCTGAAAGTCTCAGCGCTCTGGGCTGCAGACTGGTCGGCACGGTCTCCAGACGCCTGGCATCTTTGCCGGTGCTCGCCGGCGCCCTGCTCTCCCGGGGGTCTGGAGC
>RCUC01088527.1:0-12027 GCA_003697995.1 Taxidea taxus jeffersonii | reverse complement strand
GGGGGGGGGCATTATCACTGTCCTCATGTGAGAGAGGAAATACACTTGTGCCTTGTGGCTCCAGGGGGTAGGACTTCCCCCAGACAGTAGACATTTTTTAAGGGGCTGAAATTCAGCATTGTGTAAAAAAGGAACACACAAGTGTAGTTTTCAGAAAATAGAATATGTTGTTGGAGCGGAGTGAGTTTTCTCTGGAAAGTCATGTTCCTGTGATGGGCAGGCTGTGACATGAGGTCCCGGGGATGGCATCTCCAGTCCCGAGTGGGGGAATGAGATGGCCTTCTCCCTTTATCTTGTTGGCCTGTGGTTGTGCCCTCCCCAGGGTCCTGGAGAGATAGCTGCCCACAAGGACTGAACCAGTCCAGAATGGGGCCCTGGGGAGACACCCCAAAGGATGGAGAAGATCAGGGAAAGAAGCTTCCGGACATGGGACCCATGCATTTGGTTTTAGCTTTAGTTTCTCGGGGCAGCGATGACGATGGTAGTCAAACAGGCCCATCTGTTATTTTTGTAGAGAAGAGCAGAGTTTGAGTGTACCTTGGCTGTCATGACTGGGGACAATTCAGTGGATTCTTGATAGAGGAGAGAACATATGACATCAGACTTCCAGATTCATACCTTGCAGGCTGTGGGAGACATTTGCTGAAAACAGCAGCATGGCAGAGTGGTAGGCTTCCCATCCAGCGGTGATGTGAGTGGGAAGTGTGGACTGGAGGATAGAAGGACTCCCCAGATTGTGACCTTCTCCTCAGTCATCGTTTATCAATGGAGAGCGTGTGTGCATATGTGTGTGGGTGCGTTCCTGGATGTGCGTGGGGTTTGTTGTCTTTGCTTCCCTCCCTTCCCTGTCAGAGCCCTGCACTAAATAACTCGTTGTAATAGCTTAGAATCTTTCTGTACTTTTGTTTATGCTTGTAGAAATTATATAGTTATACAATACACATAAACATAAATATGTGTACAAGCTTTTAAAAAAAAAGTCATGGTTTTATAAAAAGGGGGTATTAGTCACATTTACTGCATACTGTTTTCTTGTTCATCCATACTTCAAAGAAAAATCCCTCCAAGTCAACTGGTATGCCTCCTATTCATCCTTTTATTCCATGGAAGAGATCATCCATATTTTTTTCTCCCATTCTTACACTGTTGGGCATTGATTTTGTCTCAGTTTCTTTCTTTCTTTCTTTCTTTCTTTTTTTACTTATAAATAACTACCTCCATAAACCTCCGTACACCTCCTGGTGAACTACCACTTTTATTTCCTAGGGACAGATTCCCAAGGGTAAGTGTGCTGTGCTGAAGGGTATCGTATTTGCATTTCTTAATTGATGCTTCCAGATTGTTTACCCCCCAAAGTACACATTTCTCGTTTCCACGAGTAGCTGGTGGGAGTACCCGTCCCCCATGCCCACAGCATTAACTGTTACTCCCTTGTTAGTGCTGGTCTATCTGATAGGTAGAGAGTAATAGCTCATCATTGCTTTGGCTTTCATTTCTCTGACTCCTGTTGAGTCTAAGTACCCTCTCCTATGATTTTCGGGCCTTTGTGTTGCTTTTCCATGAATTACCTGTTTATATCATTTGCCTATTTTTCTTCCAGGCCGCCCCCCCCCCTCCCAACATTGGGGGATGAGACCAATAGGACTCTTGTCTTTGTCTGGGTCAGCCAGCAAGCAAGGGTGTGTTTCCAGAACTGACCTCACCTGGTCCTGGTGACCATTGGTTTTCTGTTCCCTTTCTCTCCCTCTCTTCTCCTTCCCTCCCCTCCCTTGCCCTGGCACTGTTTCTGAGAATCTGTAGAAATGAGTTATTAAGCCCTATCCCCCCAGGCGTCCCAGAGTAGGGGTTTGGGGAAAGCCGGAATCCAGTGAGAGCTGACAGGCTGGCCTGTGGGCTAGCTGTTCCTTCTCCCTTTTTTGGCCCCAGGCAAGTGACTTCACTTCTTGCTGAGGAGAAGTCTGCATCTGCACAACGGGGAGCAGTCACTCGGCAGAGAGGAGCTTAGTAAGGCCTCTGGAAGTAGTTCAGATTGTGACTGATGTCTCCACAGCTGAAGGTCTGGGGACTCATAGAGTGGTCTGCCCGACCTTTGACCCCACGGCAGACCTACTAAACAAGAACCTGCATTTTAAGGAGACCCCCAGATGATTCCTATGCACATAAAATTGTGAGAAGCACTGGCCTTAAGCACTCTGATTAGAACCAGGGGGGGAAATTCCTAGTAGCACTTGCCCAGAAATTTTGCTGCTCTTCTGAGTTTTTTAGGTGCCTCCATAGATACAGTCCAGTGTAGATCAGACAGCTCATAGTAGCAAGTTGGTTTTTTGTTTCTCTTTTTTTTTTAAGATTTTATTTATTTGTCAGAGAGAGGGCGTGCCCGCGAGTGCTCACACGAGCAGGGGGAGGGGCAGAGGAAGAAGCAGACTCCCTGCTGAGCAAGGAGCCCGTTGTGGGACTCAGTCCCAGGACCCTGGGATCAGGACCTGAGCCAGAGGCAGAGGCTTCACTGCCTGAGCCACCCAGGTGCCCCAGAGGCAAGTTCTTGTCTCTCGATCTCAATCCCGAGGTCTCTTTGTGCAGGTCACCTCACAGAACACTGCACCTCCTCCCTTGGTGACAGGGACACCCCTCTAAGAACAGTCGGTAACCCCGGATCCAGCCGGTTTTCCCAGAACCTTCCAGTCCCCCAAGCTCCAAGCAGTGAGCCACTTCTTCTAGCCCCCCTAGATCCATTCGTGGCTTCACACGGATGCTTCAGCTGCTGAAATGCTCTGCTCCCTGTCACCTCCTGTCCCTTCGCGTTGTCACCGGGTTTCAGCCTTTCTCTCCTGAGCCTGAGCACCACCTTGGTTTCTCCAGTTTTCCACTAGACTAACCCCATGCGACCCTCTCGCCCTCCGAGGAAGCACTCCCAGTCACCCTGGTCCTGGCACTCACCTGCTGGAACCCCCTGCCCCCCCCTCGACCTCCCTGCCACTCACACATGCCCCCCTACCCTCCTGCACCTCAGCTCTACGAAGACAATGCAGGGCCTTCTTCCAGAGCTTCCCAGGGGACTCACTGGCCCCCACCTGACACAGTGAGTCATGTGGTGTTCCTTTAAAGAGCAGTGCTCTGGGGGACACTCTGACTATGGTTCCTGGGGCATTCGAGCTTGTTGCTTTGTCAGAGAGTTCAACAATGAGGGCCCGTGCAGAAAATAAAAACCACTCCAGGTCTTTTAAGCAGAAAGGCGAGAATGTCGGGACTCAGTGCTTACAGCATTGTTGGTAGGGCCGAAGGGGCAGGGTTGAGGCTGGGCCTTTTGAGTGACTCCTAGATCCTTATAGGAGCAGCAACTGTCAGCCCACAACAGCTTCTAGAATCTCCAGGAGGCTGAAAGACTGACACCCTAAGTGCAGGTCCAGGGCTTATGGAGCTAGACTGGAAGCCACAGGCCCTGGAAGACCCAGGGAGCTGCAACACGACAGCTAGGTGTAGGGTGACTGTGGCCTCTGAACCAACAGTGACAGAGGCCGCATTCCCTCTCTCTGCCCCAGGTCCATCTGACTGGCAACATTCAGCTTCCACCCAGCCCAGGAGAATGCCTGCACAGAGGCCAGCGCTCTGCGGCTCCCTAGACTGGGCTGTGGCACCTTCGGCAGGGGGCAGCCCGCTCCCTGGAGCAGGTTCTGCTTCCCAACAGATATAGCTGCCCCGGGCCAGCAAGGAGCCCACCGTGTTCCTTCCGGTCTCTCTGCGTCTCTAAGCATAGCAGACACTGCTACCTTCCTGAATGCTCCGAAAGCGTGACATTTTAATGTTTGCTTAGTTGTCCCCGATTCCATAGTGGCAAGCTTGATAGGGTGCAGGGACTCTGAGTGTGCCAAGTCATGCTGGCCTCAACCTTGGATGCTGTTTGTTTTGGGTCATTAGGACTCCAGGGCCAGTCCTGGTCATCGTGGTTTGACATGAAGGGGAACTTCCAGGAATAATCCCAGCGCTATTGTTAGCAAGAACTTCTCCTTGCTCATGACATGCTTGTGTAAGAAGATGGCCTATGGGCTTTGTAGGGGAGGGAGGAATGTGTTTCAGGTGTTAGTGAAATGATGGTGATTTGGGTCTCAGGGGGCCCATGGGAGGCCTCTGAGTTGTGAGGGTGTGGAAGGCTGTTGGGCAGGATGGTGGGACTGGCTCGTGGCTGTTGACCTGGCCAGGTGTTTGGTGCCAACGGGCCACGCATTGATTGGTGATAGGGGTGAAGTGGAACCACAGGCTTGTCACAGGCGCTGGGCTCGCACCTCTTCTGGGTGCCCTGGACAGAGTCCTCTCAGCCTGGCTCAGCACCTTTCGGAGAGGAGGGACTCAGGACGGTTTACATACTACCTGGAGTGTAAGAAGAAGAGACGAAATGTGGGCAGGAGTACAGACACTCGTGAGACTCAGCGTCTTCCAGTTCTCCAGGCTGCTGTCAGTCCCTGGGCCCTCAGTTTTGGGGGAACACCTGGAGCAACTGTATTCAGGGCCCCATGCGGAGGAGAGAGAAGGTGGCCGTCCCCTGCAGCTTTCCTGGAGAGCATTCAGAGGGGGGCACCGTTTGTGCGGGATGGTGAATCGTCACCATTATAGGGCAGAAAACAGAGACAGTTCTCCAGCAGATCTTCCTGATTACTTAATTGAATCTTGGACCATATTCTGAATTTTAATCCCTGGGGCCTGGCATTCAGGGCCTCTGTGACTGGCTCCAGCCAAATTGGATGCTCATGGGGCCCTGAGGCTGTGCCAAGCTTTCACTTCCTTATCTTTGCAGGTGTTGTACCTGCCACCTGGGGGACTTCTCCACACCCATCTCCACCTTGAGAAATCCTCTCTGTCTGTCACAGCCAAGTTAGTCATGCCTTCCTGCTAGCATGCCTTGCCCACCAGCTGCAGGAACTCCCTCTCACCCTATCTGCTTCCCAGAGCACTTTTCTTTCGCTTTCTTCTGGCCTTCTCTGCTTTCTGCCCATTGGTCCTGTGATGCTGTGCAGGTCTCCCTCCTAGCCGAGGTCTGTGTCCCCCAGGATTATCTTCCGGGTCAGAAGTGGTCTTGTCTGTTTTAAGAATAATTATAACCATCTTTTTCTCACTTGGTGCTGATGCGGTGTGCCGATGGAGTGATTGATATTAACACCCACATCATTTGCATAACAGCAAATTTATTTATGCAGCAACAGTAATGCCAAGTAAACTGTAGAAGAAATGAGTTCCTGAGGCCTTTACAGCCCATCTTCATGTACATTTTGCATATAGAGCATGCATGCTCTATTTGAGGCAAGCTTTTGCCACTGAGGGAAGCAAATGATGCCTTATATTTACATATTTTCCCCTGGGAAGCATGGAATAAGGACACCTTGCCTCTATTTTAAGTCTTTAAACTGAGTTTATATTTTCAAAAATTCTACTCTATTGTAACAGGTAACAGCCCTGGGGCTCTCTGAGGACAGCACATATTAGAAGCCTGTCTGACAGCCTTGTGAGCCTGAAGACAGCAGAATTCTGTTGTATGAGTCTGTAGGATTCCAGCATCACTCCCAGTAGTGGTGGGCCGGCCAGAGATGCACAGTGGTATTTATTGGTCACCACAAGCATGTCCCTTGCCTACTGCTTACAGATGTTCACAGTGACAGGTGCTCCATCATAAGACTCACTGGGTACCACCCATACCTGCTCCTGGAGAACTGTCCTGCCCTCAAGGAGTATATACCACCCACCCATAAGTGGTCCAGCCTGCCTTCTTGCTCTCCCCATCCCTTCTTCCCTTACCCCTCCCTTTTCCGTCCCCTTCATCCTCTTCCCTCCCCATGACCCCTCTTCTCTCTCTTAGTCACTATTATGGGTTGAATTATGTCCCCTGCAAATTCCTATATTGAAGTCATAACCACCAGTGCCTGAGAACCTGACCTGACCTAGAAATGGGGTCATGACAGATGTAATTAGTTAAGCGAGGGCATTAGGATGCACCCTGATCCAATATGACAGGTGTCATTAGAAAAAGGGGGAATTTGGACACAGACACAGACACACACACACAGGAAGAAGGCCATGTGAACATGAAGGCAGAGATGAGGCCTTGCTTCCATGGGCCAAGGGACGACAGAGATGGCCAGCAAACTACCAGAAGCTAGGCAAGGGACGTGCAAAAGATCCTCCTTCATAGCCAGATGAATCAACCCTCAGGCACACAGATCTCAGACTCCCAGCCCCCAGGCCTGTGGGACAAGCCACACACTCACCCCCACCCACCCACACCCTGGGGCTAAGGAGAGCCTGACCTACTTCTTAGCAGCTTCTCACAGCATGCGCCTTGAGGCGGCCAGGTGAACAGGACAGCTTTAATTGTAATGAAGAGGGCTGCTGGGGTATTGGGGACCTCTTGTGTGGAAGGACCATGCACAGGCCTTCCTTTTAAAAACTGCACTCCAGTTGAAGAATGGAGAGCTGCAAGAAAATGAGAAGGATCTCTTATAAAGCAGAGAGCATGAGTTTTAGGCACAGATGGATGAGGGTAATTTAAGATCTGGACTCTGCCATTTCTAGTTACTTTACTCCTTGAGACTTCACTGCCTTACTCTACTGATAGATTAGAGATAATAATACCACCTTTGGGGTGGTTGTGAGAACTAAAGAAAATAGAGGGAAAGCTCTGAGTTTGGTACTTAGCTCCCAAGATGAGAGCTGCCTTAACTATTATTATCATCAATAAACACTGGGAGGTGACTTGAACAGTAGCATGTTGTAGAGGACAGTCCTCTAGCTGGCTTTCTTGGCTGACATACTGGAGTTCCAGCTGTGTGTGTGTGTGTATGTGAGAGAGAGAGAGAGGGAGAGAGACTGAGTTATATTAAAGTTATTTTTTTCTTTATGGTTTGTAAAATTTTTCAGCCTTTTTACTTTGAACACGTATTTTACAAACAAGAAATTGATTTTTTTTTTTCAAAAAGGAGAAGTATTTTACCAAGTCTTAAGTAAAGCAAGAGAAACCAGCGGTTTGAGAAAGGTTGAAGGTTCTTGGGAAAGATTCCAATATACCTGGCTCTTAGGACTCTTTTTATATCTTGCTCACTGTGTATGTTTTTGTAAAGATACTGGTTTGCATTTCTCATTAATGTTTATGTTTGGGTGGCTTTAATACGCAGTTGTAGGTAATGAAGAGAAACAAGAATGGATAGAAGAGTGAAATAATGTGGTTGGCCCCGCCCAGAACTGGGACTCCGGGGTGGTGGTAGGGGGTACCCAGGTGGCCCCTACATGTCTCCTTCTAGGGGGCTGGACCCCCACGTGGGGAGTGGTGTGAGGAGGGCTGCTGAAACCAGATGTGACCCCAGTAGGGGCGTTTTCACCCCACCTCCAGGGTCATGTGGCTGGGCTGTGTGAGAGGTGAGTGAGGGTACAACGTTGTGACCCATGTAAGATTGTCAGCAGGCAGCTGGCAGGCAGCTGGTGGGGGAAGCATGGTCCCTCCCTGCCAGCAGCTGTGGCTGGCTGGGAAGTGGTTTCTCTTTGCTCACCTTTTCTTTCTTCTACTTCCCAAGACTGAGAGGGTTAAATGCTAATAAATCTTGATCATTTGTTTGAGGCAGGAGACACTGAGAAGGGGTTAATGGTTGAGGAGAATACTGATTGCTGTGGTTAATTTTGCCCTCTGGCACTTTGTGGACCCCCTCTTTTGAAAGGAGTTTGGAGGCAGCTTTTAGTTCTGTTGAACTGAAGTTGTAAATGCAAGGTTGTTCTAGGCAAAACAAAACAAATGCTCTCTCTGTTCAAGGCAAAGGGGGGGGGGGCTCTGTGTGTTTTGGATTTATTTTTATTTTCTAATCCTATTAGCAACAGAGAAAGACTCCAAGGAGCCTCTGATTTTATTAGCGCCGGGAGCAGTTTATCCACCGTCTGTGGGATCCCTGGCCAGATGTCCAGGGCTCCAAGTGTCTTCTTTCTCTCTCTCTCTCTCTCCCCGCCCCCCCCTCCCTCTAGGAAATGTTTTGGAGAATTGAGCTGTGGCCTGGGGTGGGGAGTGGGGGGCAGGAGCACTGATGATGTGTCTCCTGTCTCAGGATGGGGGCTGCCCAGCCTGTCTGTTGCTGGGGACTAGTACTACCTTATACCCTGCACACTGCTGGGTGGCAGTGGGAGGACGGCAGTGGAAAAATAGAAAGAGGGCTTGGCACCTGTTGACCCTCTTGGGTGGCCACCCTCTGACCGTCTCTGCTGAGAAGACCCTAGACCCTTCCTGTGCCGGCCAGCCTGCCCCTCCTCCTGCGTGGATGCAGTTTCACACCTCACCAGCAGGGGTCTCACCTGGGTCACATCCAGGGCTGTGTGCAGGTGGGAGAACCTTATCAGGGCTCCTCCCCCTCAACAGTTTAGAATCACCAAGCTCTGGAACGCTCCACCTAATGAGATTTAGACACCGTTTTGAGGATCTGAGAGAGGAAGAGGCTAATCCCTTGAGAGAGGGTGTGTTTGGAGCCAAGCCAGGGCCAGAACCTTCTTGGGGGGTGGGGTGGGGGTGCTGAGTAAAGCAAGAGCATTTCTCTACTGTAAACATTAGTGGATGATGGAATGAATTTATTATTTGGCCTCTACAAGGAGATTTTATTATTTTTCTCACAGTGACAATTTTATTGATTATCACTTTATTAATGACAAGTTGGACATATGACATAAGGAGCCCACATTTAATCTAAGCTTCTGTTTCATAGGAATCAGCACCAATGGCTTCAAATAAATATCTAAATGCTACACATCCGTGAAACGCTGCCTAAAATTAATCATGCAGTCTCACACTTAACTAAATGTAATTACTCCAGGAAAAGGTAAGGCTTTCGGCTTATTAAGAAGTAATGGCATTAGGGTAAGAGAAATGTTTTGATTTTAAATGCTGGTGACAGTTGTGAATGTCACAAAGAAAGGAAAAGCTAAGCCCAGCGAGGCTGCAGTATCTTGGTTTCCTCACAACGTCACTGACGATGGCAGAAGGGCCTGCAGGGCTGGGCTGCAGCTCTGCACTCAGGGGTTCTGAGGAGAGGGCACATGGCACTCATGGCACTCCCTGATACCCCCAGGCCCCCAGTGCTGGTCTCCGGGTCATTGCTCTGAGGACTAGGTGTGGACTTAGCCAGAGCTCCCAGGGATGGACTGTGGTTTCCAGGGGTATCTGAGCTGTTACCACTGCCAAGCATCACAGTGAGCAAACCCTCCAGATGTGGCCCTCACTGCCTAGGGGAGCAGGGCCTTTACAGCAATTTAAGTGCTTCATATCTTTTGACTACTTTTTATGAAAAATGTAAACAAAGCACTCTCAAGCCGTGAACTTTTTAAAGGGATGTGCTGAAGGATGGTTTCTTGTGATTCTGTCCTATTTCTCTCTCCCATCTAATACATTTCTGACACACACGCAATGCCTTTTTTTTGAAAGAACAGAAATTTAAATAGAAGTATGTAAGTCCACTATATAGTTTTGCATATGAGCCTACCTTCTGTGGACTTCATGTGGCGTTTTGCCATTGGGTTTACATCAAATGAAATAATATGGCATCTAGATGTAAACCTGCATTTCGCAAGCTTTGGTAAATATCCTGGGGACATTGTACTTGGATAGTCCTTGGGGTACTCCAAATCACAAGAATAACATACTGCATCTTCGTGAAGAGTCATCCATCCCAAGATTTAGCAGTGGAGAACCTGGTATATTAAAGCATGTATGGCTATGCTATAGAGTAGAATATTAAAGTTTTATAAACCATTTAGATAAGACACAGTTTTAGACACTTGGCCCAGCTGTTTCCTGTGTCCCTCAACACTGGCCTCTGACCTTTCTTTGGAGTGGGGGGCAGTTTTAGAAGCCCTGGTTAATATATTTTTATGGTCTCATTCTTATAATCTTATTTCATCATTAGGACCTAGAGGCGTGAGATAGAAGTGAGTATGGTTATATTTGTGAATACAAGGAGAGCAGAAATATGGACTAGCCCATGGTTCCTAGCTGACAGGACAGCCATCGTGATCACCCAGGGAGCCTCTCCAAATGCATGTCTTCTACCACGGGGATTCTGACTCAGTGGCTATAGATTGGGGCCTCCAAATGTGCATTTTGAGTATGCATCCAAAGTGATTCTGGCCTATAGCTAGATTTGGAGGTCAAAGAACCAAACAGTTCTGATTCTGACTATAGGACTCCGAGAAAACTGGTGCCCAGCAGACCAGGTGGAAGAATGGTTTATTTTCCCTGCAGCATTTTTTGGTTTAATATGTATTCATTGCCAGCATTTTAAACCCGGATACTGCATTGTTTTTCTTTACAACGCACAGAAGTCGGGACAGTGTTAGGCTGCCTTCTCTACAAGACCTGTGGTCCCTGCTGAGCAGGGGCGGCGGCAGCCTGTTCTGATGGCCTGCGATTTCTGGGTCTGCATGACCTGGGCCCCCCTGTGCCGCCAGCTTCATGTGTTCCCGTCGCCGCCTGGCCACCTGGCCACTTGAGGCTTTGATCCTGCTCAGCGAACACGTGGTCATGCATAATGTGCTTCAGTCATAACTTGAGCAGCTGAGTCACAAATGTCCTTTTGCAGCCAGTGGGCGGAGGCTGCTGCTGTCTCCCCTCCCCCTCTCCTGGCCTCAAGGCAACAGCTTGCCTTTGTTCCCACCTGAGAAGTGACTCATTTCTAGAGAGAGGACTCATCTGGTGAGAAGAGGGGACTTCAGAGGAGGAGCTGTTGGGACAGAACCATCGCCTGGGCCTAGTACTGCCCTTGTCTTTTAGTCACATCCCTGTGCTTCTGTGTCCACAGTTTCCTCTCATGGACCTGTCCTCCCGGGAAACACCCATGCACACGCTTGTGCGGGCACATGTGCACATGGGAGGATGCTGAGCATCCGTGCTCTGGCCACGGAGCATGAGCAACCCTCCTCCTCTTACTCTGGGTCTCCTTCTAAACCCTAGGTGCATTTCATGTTGAATGTATGAAAAGGAGCCTGATGCATTAAGAGATAGTTTTTAGAGGAGAATGTGCTCAGAATTGCAAGCAACAGATTTGGGGCGGGGAGCTGCTCAAACGTGGAATGTCTGCATCCTGTCGGGAGGCCAGTGAGGGCACTCGGTTTAGCAGGAACTTGAGAAGCTCTAGGCCTCTGTGGCCCTGCTCGGCAAGAAGAAGCAAGACCCCCTCCTATTTTCTTCTGAGGTAGAACAGGGGCTCTCTTTTATTCTACACCCCCCACCCCCGCCCCAGGTCAAAGGATGCCATTGGGACTGGTCACTTGATAGGATTCCAATGTTTGTTTAATTCTTTTCCCTAGTTGCCCAAGGCCTGAATCACAGCTCCTTGGCCTAGCAGCTTCTCCTTGGTGGATTCCGGAGGTCCCAGAGCATCACCGCCCACCCCTCATTTATCAGAGTCTAGGTAAAGGCACAGAGACGGTGAATGTCAACAGCCTTTAAAAGGCAAAGAACATTTTCCTTTTTAAATTTAACTCCTTTCTCGCCTCACCTGGGTTGGTTCTTTCTGGGCCCTGAGTATGACTTCGGCCCACACAGCCTCTAACAATTCCAGAAATGATGAACACAGCTGCTGGGTGGGGTCTCATGGCTACACTCTTCTTTTTCTTGATGACCAGACCACTGGGTGGCCAGCTTGAGAAACTAGGCCCAGCCTTGTGGCCCCGAATCCCAGACTCTGTATGCGAAGACCCCGATTCCATGCAGGATTCAACCTACACCTGCCCACGACACTGCCCACGACACTGCCCACGACACTGACAGCCACCAGTGTTAGCCTGTCCTCCCCACCGGGTACTGGCTGTGAATGGAGCCATGCTTTTTTCATTCCTGTGAGAGCTAAAACTTTAGCAAAATCATTCTTCTAACATTCCTTCTAACCTCACTTTGGAAAATTACAGAGTCAGAACCACCAGATGCATTTTCTGATATATCTCAATTTCATATATTTCGTCTTAACAAAGGGCCAGGTGTTCTCATTTTCATTTAGAAAATGTGCTAATCAGAGATAC
>RCUC01088526.1:0-20372 GCA_003697995.1 Taxidea taxus jeffersonii | reverse complement strand
TGCTATGAAATTGGAGTCTGTTTTAAAATATAAAAAATTATCAGTTTATTATTCCTTTTTCTAATATTTTGGTTGCAGAATTGCCACCATTGTCAAATTTTGATTTGATTTGTTATTTTAAATCTATGGTTTTCTGAAACAAATGGCCAGATTTTCTGGAAATGTGTTTCTCTGTTATAACTTTTTAAGGAGTAGTGTGTCTTGCCACTCAACCTCTTAAAGGCAATATTTGACTTTGATGTTTCTTCTGTAAACAATGACTCAGCTCTTTTTGTTTTTGCTGACTAAAGACTTATGATTTCTTAGATGTGTGCTGTTGACTATATTGTTTAGTTTGTTGCAGTTGTGAGAATTTGTTTTAAGGCAGTACATTGTTGGTTGGAGTCTTCACAAAAGTTACTGGCATTCATTGTCTCCACTTTCAGCACCGCATTGTAAGTTTTATTTCATCATTTTATCTTTTTTTTCTTTAATTTTTAAAAAAGATTTTATTTATTTATCTGTCAGAGAAAGAGAAAGAGTGAGTGAACACATGCAGGGAGAGCAGCAGGCAGGAGGAGAAGCAGGCTCCCTGGGACTCAATCCCAAGACCCTAGGATCATGACACGAGCTGAAGGCAGATGCTTAACCAACTGAGCCACCCAGGCATCCCTGTTTCATCATTTTAAAGAGGTGATTTCCTTTTCTAATAAATACCCAGTCTCACAAAATGCTGACATGAAGGGTGACCACTGGAAATGAATTCTGTAGTGCCAGGAGCATGTTGTCTTAGTTAAATTAAGCAAGACACTCCTTGGGCAGAGGACTGGGTGTTCTTTTATAGGCTGACCTACTTTCTAATATGGTTCTTAACTATCCATGTGGTCCTTTAGCAAGTATATGCCACTATCAATTACATGATGGCTTAAATCTAAGAAAACATAAAGCTTTCTAGGTCTGTAAATTCTGTGAAATAATACTTGTCTGTTTTGATTAATGTTCAATTAATCTCTGGTATACAACTAGACTTCTTGGTTTAAAATGCTAAGCCTGAATACACAAACACACACATTCATAGAGAGAGAATTAGGAAGTACAGATTTCCCTACTTACAGCTTCATTCTACTTAAGGCTGATTTTTTACTTAGGTATTTAAGTAAGTGCTTTTGTTTTAGAAGATTTTTTTTAATACTTGGGATCTGAATAGACATTTTCCTGGGGAAAACATATAGATGGCAAAAAAACACATGAAAAGATGTTCAACATCACTTGTCATCAGGGAAATGCAAATCAAAACTATAATGAGATATCAACTCACACTAGTCAGAATTTCTTGTCTCTTTGTCTTCTCAAAAAGACAAGAAATAACAAGTGTTGGTGAGGATGTGGAGAAAAGGGAACACTCATGCACTATTGATGGGAATATAAATTGGTGCCTCCACCGTGGAAAACATTAGAGAGGTTTCTCAAAAAATTACAAATAGAAATAGTATATGATCCAGTAATTCCACAGCTATATATTTACCCAAAGAATATGAAAACACGAATGTGAAAAATACACCTCTGTGTTTACTGCAGCATTATTCACAATAGCCATGATATGGAAGTAACCTAAGTGTACATCAGTAGATGAATGGAAGGGCACCTGGGGGGCTCAGTCCATTGCATGTCTGCCTTCAGCTTGGGTCATGATCTCTTGGTCCTGGATGGAGCCCTGGATCTGGCTGTCCACTCGCAGCAAGCCTGCTTCTCCCTCTCCCACTGTGATCTTTCTTGCCTTTGCTGTCTCTCAAATAAATAAATAAAATCTTTTTTTAAATGGATGAATAAAGAGAGGGATTAAGATGTACAAACTTCCCATTATAACATAAGTAAGTCACAGGAATGAAAAGTATAGCATAAGGAATATAGTCAATAATATTGTAAAAAACTTTGTATGGTAACAGATGGTAACTATAATTATCATGGTGAACATTGTGTAATGTATAGGATCAATAGGTTTAATCACTGGGTTGTACACCTGAAATTGTATGTCAACTATACTTCAGGGTTTTTTAAAATATTTTATTTTATTTACTTGACAGAGTGAGACACGAGAGAGGGGACACAAGCAGGGACAGTGGGAAAGGGAGAAGCAGGCTTCCTGCAGAGCAGGGAGCCTGATGCAGGGCTCAATCCCAGGACTCTGAGATCATGACCTGGGCCAAAGGCAAATGCTTAACAGCTGAGCAACCCAGGAACCCCTATATTTCAGTTTTTTAAAAAGAGGACTGATAAGTTATTTTATTAATTTTACTCCCTTTTATAATGATAGCTCTATGGTCTTATGGTCTTACATCTAGCTTACAAAAATACCTGATACCGGGGCACCTGGGTGGCTCAGTGGGTTAAAGCCTCTGCCTTCGGCTCAGGTCATGATCCCAGGGTCCTGGGATCGAGCCCCACATTGGGCTCTCTGCTCGGCGGGAAGCCTGCTTCTCTTCCTCTCCCTCTCTCTCTGCCTGCCTCTCTGACTACTTGTGACCTCTGTCTGTTAATAAAGTAAAATCTTTAAAAAAAAAAAAATACCTGATACCTTTCAGATAAACATTTGTTAGATTAAAATTGCAATATACTGTCATGCAATTGCAATTTTATATACTTTAGGTAACTTATAGCCATATTTTTTCTGGGTATCTCTTGGCTTTATGGATTACCTACTCCTGAAGTCAATTTGCCATAAAACTGAAGAGAAACAAACTACCTAAATGAACATGAAAACTAAAATCGGACATTGTACAGAATTTTCTCTACTGCCATCCAATATAGTCACCATCCAATATAGACACGAGCTGAAGGCAGATGCTTAACCAACTGAGCCACCCAGGCGTCCCTGTTTCATCATTTTAAAGAGGTGATTTCCTTTTCTAATAAATACCCAGTCTCACAAAATGCTGACATGAAGGGTGACCATTGGAAATGAATTCTGTAGTGCCAGGAGCATGTTGTCTTAGTTAAATTAAGCAAGGCACTCCTTGGGCAGAGGACTGGGTCCTCTGCCATCCAATATTATACCTTCACTCACCTTTATCTTATCATATAAAATCTAGTTTAATGGCTCGCTTATAAGTACTGGGTGACAGAATATGGGTATTTTGTTTACCTTAGTCATCTACCTAGTGTTTTGGAGAAACTTTCAACAGAACATTTTCTTTAGCATCAGTTTATTGCTGTTTCTTTTGCCACCTCCTGACAAGTTGAATAAACTTCATCCTTTTTGTTTCCGTTGCTAAGGCTGAAGAATGATGTTTATGGAAGAGTCTCATGTTACCTGCTGAGTGTTCTTTTTTCAAGATTTATGCATTTGACTCTGAATCTCCCTTTACAAAGTTTTATTCTGTATCATTTGTGTTGACCTCCATGACATTTTCTATTATCCTAAGATGGTTAGGATCTTAGGATCTAACCTAAGATGGTTAGAGCCTTAGAATCATGCTTTCAGATAAAGGCCTCCCCTGGTTACAGTGTACTTTTTTCTTTGTATTTTTTTTTAAGATTTTATTTATTTATTTGACAGAGAGAGATCACAAGTAGGCAGAGAAGCAGGCAGAGAGAGAGGAGGATGCAGACTCCCTGTGGAGCAGAGAGCCCAATGCAGGGCTCGATCCCAGGACCCTGGAATCACGACCTGAGCTGAAGGCAGAGGCCTTAACCCACTGAGCCACCCAGGTGCCCCTACAGTGTACTTTTGATTGATCGATCAGTTACTACCACAAAAGGAAAAGTTTGCATATGACTCATTGAATTTGATCAGTATACAGAGTTGGTCTATGTAATTCATATCCACCATAATCTCCCTTTTAAAGCAAAACTCTCTCATTAGAACAAACGTTCTTTATCCTTGTTTCCTTTAAATGTTTAAGATAATCAAAACAAATGCTTGTGCTCACTTGGTTTGTCAAATTATTCATATCCTAGATGTTAAGGGAAGCTCAGTGTCAATTTGATGTTCTCACAACTGCTTCATCCCTCATGATTAGCATATTCTTTCCTCTTCTCAAGGCCTTTATTTTCCATTTCTACATTTTAAGTATTCCTTTCATTTTATTGGAAGCTGCCTCAAATTCATTCTAGAAAATAGTAGATCACTAAACCTTAACCTATATGAAAGGTGGTATTCATTGCCTTATGTGGGCGTTGCTCACTCTAGTGGTTCTGACACCCGCTAATCACAGAATAAAGTGAGCTAAGCAAGAAAGGATGGGGAACTTGAGGAGACAGAGGTAGACGTTCATCTACAAAGGGACATTTCCACTTATTAACTGCCTTCTGGTTGCTACACATTCCTCTAGGCAACTTATACATGCTATGATATTCTTGCTCAGAAAAATCCTTTAATACAAATAAGGAAACAACTCAAGTCTTTATATAATTTACCCAGAGTCATATATTTCATAAATGATGAAGTGAGCTTGGATGCAAGGGTTGTCTGAAGGTAGAAGCTCATGACTGGAATGGTGGGAAGAACGGGCAGTCTGGAAAGCCTCTGTGGAATCGTGACATTTGCCATTTATTAAGTTCTATGATTACAAATAGATTACCTAACTTCTCTGAGTTTTATCCTTCTTCTCTATAATATGTGGATAATATCTGCTTCCTAGAAGTGTTGAGGAGGTGAAAAGGTAATATACATGAAGCACTGAGTAGACTACTCAATACATTCTAGCCTCCAGAAATGATTTATCTTGTAAATATTACTATGAAGAAAAAACTTAATGAGAAAACTATTATCCCAAGAGATTTTAAGGAAAAGCTTAGGATGACCACCAACAGAATAATAAGGAAAAAAAGGTTTTCTTGCATAAAAATTGAAAGTTGTTGGTTGTCAGTATGGGTTTTGCAGGCCAGAAGTTCCCACTATGGGGATATACAGGTAAAGGGTGGGATTTGACTGCATGCCTTGAACAAAGCAGAGAACAGTCTGTACCACAGTGTCTTAGTCACTGGAGTTGGCTCTGTCAATCAGACTCTACTTCTAGTCTGAGACTAGACTCTACTTCTAGTCTAGAAGTTTCTAGTCTCTAGACTCTACTTCTAAAGTCTACTAGAAGTCTCTAGACTAGTCTTCTAGTCTCTTCTAGTTTTGGATCATTGTTTTTTTATCTTTTAACTTTTTTCTCTTGAGGCAATTTCTCCTAGTGGCTGTTTACAGCCTCAAAGGATGTTTCATTAGACGGCACCTGTTACTTCCTGTGTGATCCAAGCCAAAGCAAGCTGTCTCTGCTGTCGTGCTAGTTCCAACTCACAGGAAGACCCTGTGAAAGGCGCAGGCACCAGATAACCACCCCCCCAGCCACCCATGATTTCAAATTCTCCCAGATCGCTGAAGAAGACGAGGGTCAGAAACTGTCATACAAGATCAATACATACAAGTCCCCTCTGCCCAAAAAGAAATAGTAATAACCACAAACACTGAAACACAAGCCTAGCATGTCACAAACAATACACTACTTTCTTAGAACCTGGAGAAAAGAGAAAGCAGAACAAAGAGAAAGGTAACAATCTTAACACCTTGCAATTTTATGGCATTTTATACTTCCCAAAGTACCCTCATATATAATATCCCTTTGAACACAAATTTCCAGAAAAATGGCTACTGAAACAGACAGGCAATAGAAGTGCTGGAAATTTTCTGCCCTTATACGGTAATGTGCGTAGTAAAAATTGTTATCTGATGCCATAGAATGGCTTATTTTGTCTTTTATAAGGAAAAGGGGATAATCTCTCACAAAAGCTAAAGGTAGTTTTATTGCTAGTGCCTGTTAATTTATTAAAATAAATATTTCCATGCTGTCACTAAATTATCAGCTCTTGAAATAATTGGGTCTTGTCACATTTTATTTCAGATTTGCCAGGCTGATTTAGGCATGGAATCTTTCGATTTAATAATGTAAGAGGAAAAAAAAAAAAGGGAGCGCCTGGGTGGCTCAGTGGGTTAAAGCCTCTGCCTTAGGTTCAAGTCATGATCCCAGGGTCCTGGGATAAAGCCCTGAGTCATCAGCTCTCTGCTTATCGGGGAGCCTGCTTCCTCCTCTCTCTCTGCGTGCTTCTCTGCCTACTTATGATCTCCGTCTGTCAAAAAAAAAAAAATCTTTAAAAAAATATTGTAAGGAAAATATATGTTCTTCAGCCTAATCTTCTTGTCTTCAAATCTGCTTATGATATAGTATTAAAATAGCCAATACATGCTTAACTACTTTGCTCATTGCTAATTGCTAAACAAACAGATTTCCGAAGAAGAAGGATGTCTGCAGATGTTGCCTAAACCCATTCTCTCAACTTTTGCAAAAGCAATGGGAAGTTTGTTGGTATTTATACAAGAAATATATCCGTGTGATTTATTCATTTATTCTGAAGAAGAGCTAATTTATTGACCAATTTGATAGTTTTTCTCTGACACTCAATGGCTTCACAAAACCCCCCAAGAATTAAATTTTCAGCTAAAAGTGTTAAGAAAATTATACGATATACCAGTCTATTTATAAGTTGTCACTTAACCAGTACATATATCGGGGAAGTCCCTGCATTTCTCTCTATGGATATAGCTATTACATTAATGATAAAAAAAAATTGAATGTACATGAGCCTGTTTTCTTAATTAAGGCAAATGATGAGTGAGATTTTGAAACAATGTGACTAACATTATCTCCTTGAATAACAGGGAAATGACACAGACCCACATTAATATTCTCCAGGAGACTGCTGATGAGTTGGTTTACACCCAACTTCAGATAATCAGCTGACTTGAGTGGTAAAAATCTGATTTTGAAAAACTAACAACTAGCATTTTCCCAGAGACATTGATTAGAAAATAGAATTTTCCTTGGTGCAGAATATTTTAACATCAGCAAATTATGTGCTATGCAGTAGAGAAGAATTCTGTGTTTGTCCACTGACATCAAGAAGTTTTGCTGATACTTCCCAATTAGAGGCAACTAACTTTTTGAGTGCTAACTTCACCCTAGGTTATTTTACATAATGTATCATCAATATATATTCAAAATTTGTTCAACTTGACAAGCATTCTCCTCCCCCCGCTGCCATTTCTGGTGATAATGGGTAGACTAAACTTTCAGAAAAACCTCTGCTGGTATATAATACATAAACTACTGAAAAAATATGCATATGCATTTTTTTTTGTTGTTATACATAGCTGATCAAGTAAAGTAAGACATTCACATAGTAAGACTTGTTCTGGAAGCAGAGTTTGCCACAACAACATTTGCCAGTTTTCATGGTCTAGTCTGGACTCTAGAAGACTAGAAAGCAATGTTCCTCAGAGGCAGTCATTTGCTTCGGGTCTCTCCCTTTCTCCTGGAGGTTAAATACTAACAGCATGCCTTA
This sequence comes from Taxidea taxus jeffersonii, assembly GCA_003697995.1. Taxonomy (NCBI): domain Eukaryota; kingdom Metazoa; phylum Chordata; class Mammalia; order Carnivora; family Mustelidae; genus Taxidea; species Taxidea taxus. The sequence goes on along the minus strand of RCUC01088526.1, from coordinate 13,010 downwards.
GTCATTAAACAATCAAAAATGATACCACATCATTTCAAATATTCCCAAACAATTTAAGAGCATGCTTAATTGGGAATTGCAACCTTAGGACATCATGGAACAGCCAGGAGCAATTGTCCAAAACAGAGCACAGATTTGGAAAAACTTATTCACAATTTCAGGACCCTCAGCTGGCAACAATTTCACTGAGGAAGGAAGGAAGGAGGAGAGGAGGGAATGGAAAAAGGAAAGAAGGGAAGAACTACTCCCATAAAAGTAGAATTTATTTTTAGGATAAATACCCAGTAGTGCAATTGCTGGGTCATAAGGTAGCTCTATTTTCAATTTTTTAAGGAACCTCCATGCTGTTTTCCAGAGTGGTTGCACCAGCTTGCATTCCCACCAACAGTGTAGGAGGGTTCCCCTTTCTCCACGGGGGTGGGAGTTAAGGTGGTAGGAAAAGTAAAAATGAAAGAAGATGGGATCGGGAGGGAGAAAAACCAAAAGAGACTCTTAATGTCATAAAACAAACTGAGGGGGGTGGGGGGAAGAGGGGTTGGGTGAGGGTGGTGGGGTTACATCATATGTTTAAATAAAGCTTAAATAAAGTAAAAAAAAAAAAGTAGAATTTATTATCTTTAAAACTCTGATAATGGGAGAAGTAGAATAAAATCAACAATCTCCTCTGAGAGTTCCTAACCCAAATCCACAGACATATATAACCTGAAAAGCCCTAAGTCAAGTAAATTAAGATGAAAATGGTCTCAGGTCGATAGGACAAGAGGAACCTGGCAGAAGTAAATGTACTTTGAATGAATGCAACTTAAACAAATGCCTCAAAGATATCTGACAGATGTATTTCCAAGGAACTTAACTTCACAATACAAAATTACTCAACACATACAGAAAATAAGCTACCTTGAGCAAAATCAATAGAAACAACAAAGTGCCAGTCAGGCCCATGAAGACCCTAACTATTAGAATTCTCAGATTCAGCACATAAAACTAATGTTTGGTGTGTTTAAAGAAATAAAATCTGGAATTGAGACCCTAAAGAAGTAATAATAAATGCATCAGAATTGACAAGATATATTTGAAAAAGAAACAAAACAACTTATTTTTAAAAAATCAAAAATAAAATTGAATTAAAATTCTAGTTCATATGCAAATAGCAGGATAGAGTGGAAGAAATTATCCAGAATATAAGCCAGAGAAAGAGACAAAAGCCCAGAGAAATCCAAAGAACTTTCCATTTTGTTTGCTCATTCTGTTTTTTTAAGTTTTTATTTCTAAAATGAGATTTCTGAATGTCTGTTTCTTTCCAGAGTACTATATTGCCACCTCTCTTTTCCACATCTACCTTGTTCCCGATGATCTCACTTATGAATCTTTAGAATTCTAATTTATGTCATTCTTCCATATCATCTATCATTTTAATTCCTTCAAGTTTGCTTTGAAACTTTAGATGCCATTTTAATCTGTTTTTAAGATACATTTGTTTCTGAAAAACCTTTATTGTCCACAAGAGAAATTATTCTTCCTATTTTCTTTCTTTTAACAATTTTAATTAATTTTAGTAGCTTGAATAACTTTCCCTTATTTATTAAGTTAACAGATATTTGTTGAAGATCTGAAACTAGGATATAGAAGAAATCAAGACATTACCTATATAAAATATAGACAGAGCTAATGGAGAACATAGACAAATGAGTAATTGCAATAAAATATGAATAACAGAATAGAAGATGAAGGCTCTATGGAAGCATCACTAAGAAATAGTAGCACATTTAGGGCACTAGAAAAGACTTCCCAAAGGAAGCAGAATAAGGTCCTGGGGCTAACCAAGTAGAGATCAACAAACACATTTCCAAGAAAATTGAAGGGTTTGAGTAAAGTTATATATGAGAGTAAGTTACATATCTTACAAGGAAATGTACTAAAGCAGAGCATAGAATTATAAAAATATAAGATTAGAGATAAAGCTGGAGAGTTTACTGGGGACAGATCTCAGCTGGGAATCACATTACATTGGTTGGAATAAGCAACAAGAAGCCCTCTAGGACTTTAAACTGGGCAGTGGCATAATCTGCTTTGTATTTTTAAAGAGATTTCTTGAGTTGTTAGGTTGAGAACGAGACAAAGGTGGGAAAAGATTAGATACACAGAAAGTGATTAGGAAGTAAGTGATTATAAGAAAGTGGTAGCTGCATTTGCAAAGAAAGGAATAAATTAAGGAATATTAAGAAATTAAGCTTTCAATTCAATGATCTATTTGTCAAGAATGACTGCCAGTTTTCAGATTTTTTAATAATAAGTTGATGTGGAGCTATTTGTTAAAATAGGGAACGTTGAGGTAGAGCTCATTGGAGAGGAGAAATAATGGATTCAGTCTGGAACAAGTGGAGATTAAAGAACAGAAAAACATCCAAGTGAGGTCTGTAGTTGGATTTATGTTTCTGATGCTCAGAGATATATTGGAGCTGTAAATAGAGGTTTGGGAATTTTTTTATTGAGATGTTAATCGAGTCATGAAAGTGAATGAGATTGTCTGAGTTCATGGAATAAAATGAGAAGATTGTTGACTGAATTCTGAAAACACCAGCCTTTAATGGTTGGGTAAGAAGGAAGATGCTGCAAAGCAGCCTGAGCAGTACTGATTTAAAAGCAGACTCTAATCGAGAGGATGGGATAACATAAAAATACAGTTTTCAATACTGCTGGGAAGTCAGCAAGATAAGTACTTAAAAGCATCTATTGAATTGTCCACTATGGATATAATTGATGAACTAGACAAAAGACAGTTCTGATGAAGTCTGATAGAGAGGAGGTGGGTTATGTCTCTCTTCTCTTACTTCTGGTCTGGTTTTTTTTCCAGATAAACTTAAGCTCTTCATTGCCTGTCTCTTCAGCTAGACTTAAACCTCCTTGAGCAAATGAAACATGTCTTCTTATTCTTTATATCCCATGTCACCTGTTAAACACAAGAATTAATAAATGCCTCATTTTCCTTATCTTTAAAGGAAAGAGAATACCATCTTTCTTTTTTATTTTGGATGTTTTAGGTCATAACTTACATGACACAGTTGTAAATTGTAAACCCCACAGAAATGATAGTTGTTGCTATTATTTCTAGATCCCAGCAACTCAAGAGCAAAATAGAAGAGATGTCACGAGATACTTTATGATTTATGGCCAAATGAATATTTACCAACAATAGTTGCTGTGGGAGTTCAGAAAAAAAAATAGGGCATTTCAGGCTGAAATCACTGTAGGATGTTTTGAAGAATTGCTAGGAAGACATTCAGGGTAGAGGGGAATGAGATATGAACAAAATTTAGGATCTGGGTGCCGGATATGGTGAATAAACAGACCAGATTAGTGCAAGAGAGTCTTCAAACTTTTAAATTCATTCTAAATTCTTGGTTTAGACAAGAAAAATGCTTTTTTTTCATTGAAATGATTGTTTTGAAAGAGTACTTATATAGTATTTGCTGTTCCATAGAATGTTTTATTGTTCTAATGACAAAGAGTACTTGAATATAAAACCAATTTGCCTATTGTATAAATAGACTTCCATTTTTGGAGAATAGAGCCAAAGTTGGCCTAAAAACATCTCTGAATATGATAAAAAATAATAATAATAAAAATAAACATAGAAATGTCTCTTAATTCCTTGCTCCAAACTAGATCTTCTAATTTGGAAAACAGACTTCAAAACATTTTGTATGGAACTTAAAAATTTAGTTTACAATGCAGAGAAATTTATTGATTTTGATAAGCTACAGGTTATTTCTTACAAGTGCAAAATTATTATAATATCCACAGACTTAAAACTTAGTAAAATAAAAGAATGTGAAGAATGTATCTGCATTCATATGTGGAAATATCTGTGTTCTAAGAAAATTATGTGAAAAAGCTATATAGTCTCTGTTGTCATATGAAAGAACACTAACAGATATGAAGGAACACACCAACTTCTGGACCTTGCTCTGAGCGGTACAGATGCTAGATAGTAAATGAAAGTTAAAAGACCCTTGCTTAGACCCTTGCTTTGAAATTTCTAGGAGAATAAGAAAATAGACTACATCACTATTACTGAAAGCCACATTCTATTCCTTATCTGTTAAATGATCTTGTCTCTAGTTTCATTCCCTTCCTATCCTTCCTTTACAATATTGCCAGAGGGATCTTTGTTCAACATAAATCTGATCATGTCACTCCTTGTCATATCACATAATGTGATGGCTCACCTTCCCTTCAGAATATAATCAGAATTCCGAGACTCTTAAGCAAGGCTTTCCTCAGTTTGTCTCCCATGAACCCTTCTAATTTAACCTGTCATTACAACCCAAAACATACCCTATGCTCAATCATAAAAAATTGCTTGCATTTCTAGGTTGCCTGTACTCCCCCTTACTTCAGCACCTTCCGTGTTTGCTTTAGCTAACAAGTTCCTATCTTTCAGGCTCAGCCCTCGCCAAGCAATGCTTCCTCCAAGAAGCTTTTTGTGAAACATCACCACTCACTACCCACACTAGTGGGTAGTGAGTACACATGTGTGTGCATGCACCTGTGCGTGCATGTACACACACGCACACACTATTGTGTTCCCAATCACCCCAAACCTATGCCAACTTGTGACATTTATCTTGTGAAATTATAATTATCCAATTCTCTGTTTCCTTGTAGGTCATGAGCAATTTGAGGTTGTTTTCATTTCACACATAGTAGGTTCTTTAAATATATTTCCTGAATATTTAAGTGAAAAACAGACCAATAACATCATAAAGATAAGTTTGATATTAATGGACTTTGGCAAATAAAGCAACCTAGCATAATGAGAATACTTATGGGAGGAAGAATAGTTTTTAAAGTCCCTTACTGCTCTATATGTCTAAATGTAAAGCATTTGTCCCCACCTCCACAAAAAGGAAGTTCATGTATATTCTACTCTAGTTCTCACAAAAAGTCTCATACTATAGCCCACTCTTTCAATTATTTTAATTTTAAAAACAAAATGTCATGTGGTGAAGACATGTTAAAAAGACGTCATAACATTAAGAGTCTCTTTTGGTTTTTCTCCCTCCCGATCCCATCTTCTTTCATTTTTACTTTTCCTACCACCTTAACTCCCACCCCTGTTGCATCTCCACTTCCTCATATCAGGGAGATCATGTGGTAGTTGTCTTTCTCCAGTTGACTTATTTCGCTAAGCATAATACGCTCTAGTTCCATCCATGTCGTCGCAAATGGTAAGATTTCATTTCTTTTGATGGCTGCATAGTATTCCATCGTATATATATACCACATCTTCTTTATCCATTCATCTGTTGATGGACATCTAGGCTCTTTCCATAACTTGGCTATTGTGGACATTGCTGCTATAAACATTCAGGTACACGTGCCCCTTTGGATCACTACGTTTGTATCTTTAGGATAAATCCCCAGTAGTGCAATTGCTGGGTCATAACTGGTAAACACATGGGGATGCTGGGAGAATGGCTCATTGACAGCATGGAAGCTCTGATTCCTTTTCCCATACTTTGCCCTATGCATCTCTTCCATCTGGCTGATACTGAGTTGTATCCTTCAGTAATAAACTGGTTATTTAGTGAGAAAAAAAAAAAAAAAACCTCATAATCTTTGGCTAGTTAAGAATGCCTAAGGGTGGTCACCTAATAGTCAGTAAAAATTGATTGTCTTCATGTTGGATGTTGGGTCACTGTAGAAAGCAATACAACAAGTGATTATAATGTGTAAGTTATGAATAAATGCTGCCAAAATAACTGAAAAAGGTTACTCTCCAAATATTTGGGAATATAATTTCCAGTGATGCCATCACACATGGATCTTAAAAGTACTGTATCTCAAACAACTGAAATAGGTTTGAGATGACCAGATCTGGAAACTATCAGGTAACTTAGAAGGAGGTCTAATCATAATAAAGACAGTGATATATGTGTGAGTTTTAAAATTTTTTATTGAAATGTAGATGTGGAAAAAAGCATTATATCTAAGCAAATATGATATTTTATGTTCACGATTTAAAATACATTATTTGGGGTACTTGCTGACTCAGTCAGTAGAGCATGTGACTCTTGATCTAGGGTTGTGAGTTTGAGCCCCACATTGGGTATAGAGATTAATTAAAAATAAAAAATTTGGAGCATCTGGGTGGAACGGTTCAGCATCTGAATCTTGGTTTCAGCTTAGGTCATGATATCAGGGTTGTGAGATCGAGCCCCATGTCAGGATCCATGTTCAGCACAGAGTCTGTTTGGGACTCTCTCCTTCTCCCTCTGCACCTCCCCACTGTGTGCTCTCTCTCAATCTCTCTCTCTCTATGAAATAAATGTTTAAAAAATACTTAAAAATAAAAAACATAAAATTTTTTTTAAAAATATAAATAAATAATACATTAGCCATAACTAAATTAGTTAACTAAATACTATATGTGAACATTGGCTATTTTATCTAATTTGCAAAATTTATACATTCTATCTGACCTACTTTAAGAAAAATCTTTATGCTACCTTTAGGAAAATAGGGAAATCAACTTATGTTTGTCTTCTATTTAGGCATACAATGTGTAACGGTAAAATTCTACTTGAGAAGAAAATGGTTCATTTTACTCTAATCAAGGCTAGACTAACCAACACTATTCAATTCTTAGTCCCAGAAAGTGGTTACACCTTAGAAATAGATAGTTACACTTGCTTGCATATGTAAATTTTACCAATTCTTAAAAACTAAAGAATTTGATGCTTCTAGTTTAATTTTTCTAAATTTGAGAAAGTTTTATTGGTATATGGTCACTTCATACTGAAAGACAAATTGGCCATTGATAGAGTTCTCAATACTTCTTAGAAAACTCACAACAACTTACAATAATCCTATTTTTTAGAGGAAAAGAGGAATGTCTGTAGAGCAGGACCCTGAAGGTCAGAGAGGTTAAATAATGGAGCTAGCCACCAATGGACTTAATGTCAGAGTTGGTGTTTTTATCTCCCAGAAAGAGCAATGCTGGATATCACTGAAAAAGCCACTGTTTATTCATGAGTCTAAACTCTGCAGCCTTAAACATTAAATGTATGACACTTTTGATTCTGGTGGTTTGCAACACAGAAAATTTTCCTACATCTTCTGCTATTTTTTCAAATAATTTGCAGATCACTTTAAATGAATGTCTTGGTGAAACATTATGTTTCCTGTTCTGTTTTATTAACTCTGAATGACTTTCTATATGCCAGTATTTTTTCTCTCTCTCTCCCTCTAATTGTACTGTCTCTTCTGGAAAATTTACTACTTCTGAGAATGTGCATAATGGACCAGTTTTTTACCCTGTGTAACTCTAGATGAAATGTCTACTGACTAATAGAGCAATCAAATCTGCCCTTCTAAGCCAAACAGCAGTGGAGGAAGGGGACTCAGGGGCCCATGGCACCTGTCTTTCCTGTTACTTATTAATGCATCTTTGCCAAAACAGATATTTTGTTTAAAACCTGTCTCAACTCTTGCTGCTTATTCTTCTCTACCTCAAATCACTCACCTCCATTTTGTGATATAACAATTGGTTTATGGGGAAAAAAATACAACCCAGTTGTCCATGCACTGCTTTTTAATAAGGCAATAAAGCATCATTATTGGCTGACTTCCCATCCAAAGCTTCTGAACCAACTTTGGTGAAGTGACAACAGGGTGAAACATTAACAGATGGACTGTGGATGGACAGGCAAATCTAGGAGGACCCTCGTGAGAAGGAATCCCACTCTTCTTTTCCCCTCTTTATTATCATTTCCTTGCCCATGGTATATCAATTGGCATTTGAAAAAAAAAGGCATTATCTCAGATCTACCCAGCTCACATCTTTGAAATCAAGTGTAGTTACCTCTTCATAGTTCGGGGTCAGTGTTCAGCCCACCAGGAGTTCCTTTTGTAGTCTTTGTCCCAAAATAAATCTCCCCCTCAATTTAACAAATACAAAGCTCTAAATGAACTCTGTTCAGACCGAACATAGTATAATTTACTTTTCAATTTCACACCCAAAGATTCTGTAATGGGGGAATGTAGGCGGTTAAGTTTTCAGTCATACCAAATGGGTTTTTAATATTTAAAATCCATCTGTTTACTTACAAAGAGTAAATGCCTGGAAATGAGGCTTCTGAAATGCAAATGAAGAGCTACAAGACTTATTTCTGCTTGGGAAAACTCAACACTTTTCTGACAAAAGGGAGTAATAATAGCTCCTGTAGAATCCAATAATATTATAAATGATGTTTGATCCAATAGTGCATGATATGTGTATGGGGAAATCTGTGGTCTCTAGTTTGTTATGACTGCATCATGAAATGCTTCATGAATTTGAGGAAAGAGAGGAGATTCAAATTAGCACAGTATTTTGAAAACAGTCAGCTATGACAATTCTAGGATGCCCTGGCTTATAGAAACAGCTCAGACTTAAAAAACTAAACATGTCTTCAGAAAAGGTAGTTCCGCTCATGGAGTATCAAGTTGGGCCAGAGGGAGACCTCTATTATAATAAGCTTTTGCAGAATTTAGCCTTATTCTTGGTTTTTTGTTTAACTTTGAGAAATTAAAGTTTAGTTTCAAGAAGCTATTCTTTTCATTTCATGATTTCATAAAGGATCACTTATAATAACAGAACTTTCTGTAAATTATTATTAATAGAATTTAAAAATTGCTAGAACTGTAAATAAAATGTTATAATGGAATTTTTAACCAATCTGGTGTGCTTTCATTAGAAGTTACTAGCATTAAAACTCAGTCACACATATGTTCCCATTGGTAGGTTTTCTCAAAATCCCTTAAGTATTGTTATCGCACAGATTTTGAATTAAAATATTGTTCTACCTACCTAATAGATCAAGACCATCAAAATCTAACCTCGTTGGTTTTAATGCTTTTCTTCTACTTCTTGAAAAATGAGTATGCTACTTAGAGTAATTCATTTACCATTGTTCAAAAATCTCCCAATAGATGATGACAAAGCTGATAAAAGTTTATTTCTCATTCATATAAAGTCTCAAACAAGTCATCCTAATGGGTAGAAACTCACTTTCCAGTGGCAAGTGTCTTGCTTATTTGGATCAATGCTTTTTCCACCCTGTGTCTCCATCACCTTCATCATGTACCATTTCTTAATCCTTTGACCTGGGAAGATAAAAGAACTTTACTCTTATTTCATTATTGAATAATAGTCACTTGGCCCCACATAGGTGTAGGTGCAAGAGGGCGGGGAAATGTAATCTCTTGCCTGGCAACCAATTCCTTGGCTACGGACAAGGAAGAGCAAAAACCTGTGGAGGCCAATTAGTTTTCTGTGACATGCAGGGAAGGGGGAAAACTGCTTCCCCAAGCATGGTCCATGTCTGCATTACAATCCTCTGAAGGCTTGCCTACCTTCATATTTCTGGGTGCTACACTTGATGCACTAAATATGAATTCTAGAGAGAAGGACCAAGGATTCTGGATTTTAACAAACTCCTCTGTTATTCTTAGGAGCACTGAATTTGAGAACCATTTAGAAGAAGTAGCACATTGAAATATTCTAATCTCCATCTCACAGACTGAAAAATAACCTGAGATAATGTCAGAGCCTCTATTCAATAACTATTCATATTTAAGTTACTATTTCAAACATGAGTCCAGGACTCAAAAATCAAGAGGGCTTGTTTCCAGTTGTCAAAAGAATTATATCACAGATAGGAAGGGATGTAAGACATGTATAGATAATGTCTTTCTCTAGTGGGTACTTTACAAAAGGTACAAATATTACCAATATTACTATAGATCATATATGTATGATCTCTATATATATTTTTTTATATTATATATTTATTTATTTATTTAGCCTGGAGGAGAATGTTTCAAGGACAAAGAGTACTTGAGGTTGTTCATGTTTATTTGATAGGTGAAGATGGGAAGAAGGGCAATTCAGATGGAGGAAAACATGGAAAATCTCACAGATAGATAAGAGAATTTTAAGTGATCCAGTTTGACTGGAGTTTGTCTTTTGCTGGGCAAGTAATCAGGTTAAGGGGGCAGGAAGACATATCTCCTGGAAGATATTTTGGGACCAAATCATCAAGGGAATCAATAACTAACCTTCTTAAGGAATGAGATTTCATTCTAAAGACATGAGGAACAATGGAAATTTTGTGAACAAGAGAGAGACAGGATCAGAATTGGCCAATAGGGCCTTCTTCCTTCCTTGTTTCATTTCTGACTTTGCTACCAACTCATCCTCTTGTCCCTGTGACTTTACTTTTACTCTCTAGAATGAAGTTCTAGGCAGTCCCAATTACATGCCATTGCAGTCTTTTTTTTTTTTCAGTTCAGTGAAATTATTCGGGTTCATAACATCATCTCTAGCTCCCTATTGGCAGAGAAGATCTCAATTTTTGTTACTTCTTTCTTTTTTTTTTCCTTGTGCATGGAATATCTTTTACACTCACTCTTTTCAACTTGTTTGTCCCTGTAGCTTTCACTTCAATTGTTCCCCACCATTCAGCTTCATGGAAGCCTTCCCTCAGGAACATGGAGATGACCCACACGCCAATGGAAACCTGAGTCTTAAAGTCAGTCCCTTGTCCCCCATCTCCACCCCACTCTTCCTTCTCAGTTGAAACCCATAACCCTCATTTCCTGCTTATTAAGAGGGTCTTTGGGGAAATACAAGCTTTTTCATTTCTCTGTTTAACCTTCTATCAAATTAGAATAATGGCGCCTATCCATAACACACTAGTAGAAATGTTCTAGCAGTGAAAAGAAATTAACATATTTCCAAAACTCTCCTATCCCATCACCTCCTTTCTTCCTGCAAACCAAAGCCAGAGTGCTTAATTTTTTTTAATGCTGATAATAAAACATTTAAATATATTTTCTGGGAATTCTCTGTACTTTGTGCTGTTTTGCTGTAAACCTAAAACTGCTCTAAAAATGCTATATAAGAAGAATTACATATATATATAAATAATATATATAAATTATATCTTTTATTCCCTCACACCAATTTTGACCTATTCTGAAGCTGATAAAACATTCAAGGAGAGTTGTTTGCTATTGAGTTTGACATTTAGATATTTCTCTATGATTAATAAAATGAGCATGTATGGCTAATTTCCTATGCATTTCCTCCCATAAAATAAATGAATGACAAATTGCCCCAGGAGCATATTTCATTTTTATGGCCAGCTTTTTTATCTTAGGGATTGAAATATGAGCATCTTGAGTCTAATTCAATTCTAATTAAAATAATACTCATTAAGTGGTCGCCTCTGGGTTATGTGATAAATGGTATTAAATTAGAAAAAAGACAACCCCCGACCCACAGGGTGTTTATATTCTAAAAAGAGGAGCAAGAGAAAATGTTTTTCTTTTCTCTTTGATCTTGTTGACCTGTTGGCTGTCTCTATCATCTTCATTTAGATCTTTTACAGACATCTCAAACATAACATGCAATAGAATTTTATGCTTTTATTCCTCCGTAATCTTGTCATCTTCTTACATTATTTTCTAAATTCATCAACTCCATCATCTTCAACACAACCTGTTCTTTATTAGTAAATATGTTATTTCCTCCTATGTGGAAGCATACGTATTCGTTAGCTCTTAGGCCAACAGTTTCCTTAACTGGGTATGTTCTATGTACCTACCAACTGACTATGTAGAATATACGACAGATCATTAGACTCATCAGTGATGCTGCCTAAATTTCCCCAATGACAGATATGGAAAGAGAAAATTATTTCTTCACTGTCCTCTCTTTTGATGGTCAAAATTAACTATATGTATTATATAATGTACCTGAATGATAATAAATGATGGTAGACATTAACTTATATTTTCTATCAAAAAGCAGACACACTGATTACTCAGTAAAGATTCCTTGTTTTATTCCACCACCCTTGAGATGGATGTCATTACAAAAGCTGGAGGAATACAATTTAAGATTATACAAATATTCACACTATTGTGGCACCTAAGGGTATTGGTGGAATGTGTCATTTTCCTACATGAAAAATACTCTGTTTAATATTGGAAATCAGATATTTTAACTTGTATCAATACCCATTTCTATATCTATATCCAGGTTTATTTTAATACTCCATATTTATATATTCATTATTTTACAGTAGTGCTTTCATAAGGACTGGGAAACTCAATATTGTAATCATTTTCCTTTAGCAGCAAACTATAGTTTTTCAAGTATAAAGTGTTAAATCATAGTTATATTTTTATATTATTAAATAAATATTTTTTATCTACATAAGTTTCAGAATTGTATAGAGGTCAACTTATTTATTTTCCACTGCCTTACTCTATTTAGTATGTCTTCTTATATATCAAAGAATAATTTTTGCTTGATAAAGGATCTCAAAACATCTCAAAACAACATTATTTTTAAGACTTCATATATTATGTTTTAATAGTACCCAAATTGTAAAAATTAGATACAAATCCAGTTCAGTTATAGTCTAAATCACTATATAGTTCATACATCTGGGGAAATGTCCTTTTTGGACTATTTGTGGATTGGGGATAAAAAAATATTGCAAAGAGAGTGTTTTTAAAATATCATAGGATAGTGTCATTTTCATACCTTTTAAATGAGAATTTTAAGAGGCTTGAATTACTATGAGCTATGCCTACCTACTTCTTCTATCTGCAGTCTTTGGGTACCCCAGCTTCACACCATGGATTTATGCTTGGGCAAGTGAACAGGAATCACTGGACCAGTTTAGTGATATGAAAGACCACATTAAAAAAATTTATCTGCATACTGCCCACCTATACATCCCTTTAATCCAGGTCAACAGAGGGAAAACATTCTGACGATGCTAATGAGAGAAATCTTATGTATTGTTATAGAGTGCATATTTAGTTTAACTAATAGAATAAAGGAAGGGAAGGTGATAGCAAAATTTACAAATGTCTTTGGTGATGAGTAATTTGAACAGAAATTATTTTTTCCAGATTCCATCAGAATGCCATAATATATATATATATAT
>RCUC01088525.1:0-15498 GCA_003697995.1 Taxidea taxus jeffersonii | reverse complement strand
AAAAAAAAAAAAAATTGTAGGTAGGCAGATCTGGGTATGAATCCCACTTTGACATACTGGTTTGACTAAGGTCATCTAAGCTTTCTGAATCTCAGTTTGTTGATTTTAAAATGGAGGTACTAGTGCCTACCTCAAAGTTGTTGAATCAATTAAATCAGATAATATATGTGAAGTATTTTAGCATATTGCATGGTATATAACAGGCAATCAATAAATAATATTTGTTATGTTGGAAGAAGAGGAGGAAATAGTTTATACTATACAATAACCATGTTATTCATATGCATATGCCCCTAGATCCTTATTAGGAATGCTATTTAGAGAGGTACCATGATAAGGCAACTTGAACCATACTGATGTGATTAACTATGCCACTCCATTAATAAATGAAGGGAGAAAAGTGCTATATCCTTCTACCTTCTACATGTATAAGTGGATTTTCCTATAAACAAGACCCTTTTTAACTTGGTAATTTCCTGAAGTACAAGGCTTGTACAAATTAGGTACATTTATCAAAAGTAAAGAGCTCTTCATCATAGGAAACAAATGGAGGGTTGCTGGAGGGGGGTGGTGGTAGAATGGGGTAACTGGGTGATGGACATTAAGGAGGGCACGTGATGTAATGAGCACTGGGTGTTATGTGCAACTGATGAAGCACTAAACTCTACCTCTGAAACTAATAATACACTATATGTTAGTTAATTGAATTTAAATTTAAAAATAGAAAAAAAACCTTAAAGGAAGTAATTTTAAAAAAAAGTAAAAGAGTCCTTTATTTCTTTATCTAATGACCACAGAAACGTGCTATCTTTTGTGTTTCCTAGATTCCCCATCATTGGCTCAAGCAAGCTATCTGAACCTGCTTATAACCTATATGTTAAATAATCTGTCAAATTTTATTGAGCATCTCTTGTGAGCTAGACCATGACACAGATAGGAAGATAAGATGCAGTCCCTATCCTTAGCAGAAGTAAATTTCTCAAATAAATTATACCTTATTAAGAAAAAATAGACTTCTCTCCAACTGAAAATGTACCAGTATTTAGAGCTAAACCTGTGAGTCCCACGTGAGAGGGAAATACACATTAATGAATCAGGCAGGGACATTGTTAATACTCATTGTGGAAATATAATGCCCTGATTAATTCCCAGATGAGTTTCAGGACAATGAATAATTAAAGCTTCATGGCAAATCTTCATTAGGGGTTTTCTGCTATCGTTAAATACTAAGTCACATGCTGCTGCCCTGACATTTTTATTTTGGGTGGCACAGTTTAAGGAAAAAAGAGTATATTGTTTCTCATGGAAGGCACTGAACATACAGAGTAGCAGATACAAAAACGGGAAGAAAATTATTTTTAGAATAAATTAAACATATTTCATTTCCGTGAAGAGAAATTTCAGGTCAGATTTGAATTCAAAAAAGAAAATTCCAATGGGTTTTTAGAAGAACATAAATTAGCCTAAAATGCTGAATAAGCAGTAAAGGAAAAACTACTAACAGGCTGAAAAACACAGTATTGGAAGTAAAATCCTGGGAAACTGTTAACTTTTACTCTCAGGCTTTGCTTGAACCTTTGCAAGGATGACTATCACTTAAAGAGACTCTCCTGTATAGAACATTTATTACAAAGAATGAGCTTTGGAAGTTATAACCTTTGCTTCTCAGTCAGATTCAGAGAAATGCCTGAGCCTGGGACAATAGAGTACTTTTAATACCTGGTATGGATACAGAGAATCACATTTCCTTTCATTTCAAGACAACTTACATGAAAGACCCATTTCTGTATCCTTATGTGTAGCCAAGAGGTTGGAGTTAAAAATATTAGAGCAAATAGACTGAACAAATCAGTCCAAGTTCTTATAATTGATTTGGGACACCTCTAAATCTTTGAAAGGAACAATTTTAAGGGATAAAAATTAAGGTCAAGTTCTATGCTGAGTGAATTCATTTCTTGATCAAAAGAAAGGTGAGATAAAGATTGGGAAATTCACCTGAAATATGCTATAATTGAAATCAGGCCAACAGTTTAAAAATAATAACCTCAAATGAAAAAACTTTAAATAAAACTGAAAAATATAACTTAAAAGTAGAAATCTCCTAGAGAAAATAATGGACACCAATTTTATGTTTATTTTTCAGAGATTTCCCCATATATGTATTTTACCTATAATGTATAGTATTATTATTGCTCTTTTATTAAAAAACAGAATAATACATTTGCAACTTAGTTATTTTTTCATTTAATTTATCTTGGACATTTATAAATGTCAGTAAAGACTTTCTCTTATTACTTGTAATGGCTGAACAGCATTTTACTCTCTGGCTATAATAATTTAAACTATTTCCTACTGATGGACATCTAGGCTGTTCCCAAGGTTTCACTATTTCAAACACTACTGAAATGAAGACTGCTATAAAATATGTCTAAATTGCTAGAATGAGAATTGTTGAAACATGAGGTATGCAGATACTGCCAAATAAGCACCTAGTGTTTTTAAATGTAATTTTTGAAGGAAAAACTGTGCAATCGTTTTTTATAAAGCGCTTCATACTCATGTGAAAAATTAAAACTAAGAAATGAAAGGGAAATCAATCCAACACAAAGAAGTAAGGAAAAAAATAAAAAGAAAACACAGTAAACAGAAAACAAAATGATAGGAATGAAGAAGTCAAAATAGAAAAGAAATAGCACAAATATGAAATACATATTTCTATGAAAAGATAATGTCAGATTGAATTTAAAATAAATACAGCATAGATACTGAATGTAATAGATATATCTATACTAAATTAAAAAAACATTAAAGGTAAAAAGAAGACAGTATATTAAGCTAATCATGACAGAAGAAGAAAGCAGGCATGGGAATAATATCAGACAGAAAATAATTTGTTATATTTTATGCATTGTAATGGTATCATGGTGATGTTTTTAAAAAGTCCTTATCTCCTAGAGATACACACTCAAGTATTTACAGATGAGAAGAAATGATGGATTTGCTTTACATTTGGATGGGGTTTGGGTGGGGTGAGCAATAGGGAGGTATGAGTGAGATAAGATTGGCCATATGATGATATTGTTGAAGCTGAGTGAAAGTATGGGCACAGAGGCTTTATTGTATTAGTCTCTATAATTTTGTAGATATTTGAAATTAAAAAAATATTTTTAAAAGAATTCAAGTAGAAAATAAATGGCACAAAGGAAAATATATTGTTAAAATTATGAAGTAATATGGGCAAAAAAATTTAAATATACAAAATAAAACTGAAAAAAAAATGCAAGGAGGAGACAAATCCATAATTAAAATGAGAAATTTTTAAGATTTTTTTTTACCAAAAATTGAGAACCAAGCAGAATGGAAATAGTAAAGATACTAATAATCTAATTATATTCCCAGCAAGCTATACACTTATTCATACTCACACATTCACATATATTTGTGCCTGACAAACTCTAAATTCTTTTTAAACCCTAGAGGAACACCCCCACCCCAAAACTGGCCATATATTAGATTGCTCTATATGGTTCAGTATTGTTTGATTCTGACAATTAGGAGATAATCGTGCATGTGATTAAAGATTTAAAGAAAAGAAACATTTATACTTTATTTGGTTGTGGTAGGTTTTTAAAATATATTCTCTCATTTCATCTCACATAGAACAGTGAGCTTGGTATGAAAGTGAGGCTGGAGAGGCTCAATCATTTATCCCAGGTCACTAAATTCGTTAAGTGGCAACTAGGACTTCCACTCTGCTGAATGCCAGAGCTGGGTCAGCCTGCCTGACCACGCTGCCTCACAAAAATCTCGATTAAGAAGATTCAAGTTCACCAGACCCTCACTTTTAATTTCTCCTCCAAACACAACACTTAAGATTTTAATGATTAAAAATCAGATTCTGGTAGAAAATGGATACAGTAGAATATTCTGAAAAGGACAAAAATTTTTACTCCAGTGTGTCTTCCTGACACCCAGTTTTACTGAAAATCTTTCTTCTCTTAAGGTTTAACCATTTTACTTACAGGAATTTTTATAAGTGTTACGCTTAGTGGTGGGTTTTTTTGTTTGTTTGTTTGTTTTTTAAGCATGGTGCAGTTGTTTAAATCCCTGGAGTTTGATTTCACCAGAGAACAGTGTTACTTCATTATGTTTAACATGGAAATTAAAAAAAAATAGGAAGATTCTTTCAGGCCACAGGTATTTATTTCTTCATACCACCAGATGTTGCCTCTATTACTCTGGGGAAAGATGTGCTTTCCTAGATACTGATTAGGCCTGGGGCAGGCCCCGTCTGTTGGAAGACAACCTGAACAATTCTCTTTAGGCAAATGCAAAGCACTTTACTCACCCAATTCGAATTTTCAGCATGCCGCTGAATAACTCAGGGTTATTGGAGATGATCCAGCCAATATGGATGACCAGTTCTTGCTGAATGACCGCCTCCCTCTCATCATGGGTATTACACTTGTAATAGATGATGTTCTTAATCACTCTTGGAGACAAAGGATTAGAGATAACCTCTTCTTCATGCCCAAAGGCACCCAGAGTTACCTATAAGTGGCAGATTTTTATTGCAAAAATTTCCTAGCTACTAAAAGATAAAAGAAAAAAATTCAAGGCTCAGGATGACTGGCAGGCTGAAATTACTCTACGTGAACTAGGGAATTAGGTAGAATAACTGTTCCTGCTATTTATTAAAATGGCTTTCAAAGCGTGACTCCCACTGGAGTTCATGATGGTTCACAGTCTGGTCTAAAATATAAGGGCAGGTAAGGGTCCCAGTTAGGGGAGTGAAGGTGAGTGGATAAAAGCAGGGAAGGAATATAAATAACTATTAAGAGAAAATTATTTTGAATGACTTTAGTACTCGAAACTCCCCAGAGAAACCAAAATACATTGGATAGTTTTACTTTACTGCACAGTCTACACAATTTAGTAGTTGAGAGTATATTTTTCACTTCTTTTATGGTTTCTCATGTGGAACTTTTGCTCTTTAACAACACTATAACCTTTTGAAAGGCAGATGCAAGGTCATATAGTTCTAGTGTAGCCCCAACTTATCTCAGCATTGTGTTAGGCACCTAGTGAGTATTAAAATACTTGTTGATCTATCTCTCACCTGTGGAGGGGAATAAACGAGGCTGCCCACAGGCCTAGGAAATGAGAAAGCACAGAGGGAAATGACAACAAAAACTCAAAGCAGAGAGTGCTGCTGAAGCTCGCAAGAGGAATATTTTGTGTCTCTCTCCTCTATCCTTGGCATCTTGCCCCCCCACCCCCCAGAAGTCTGCAGCCTCTCCTTCCTCCTGATTACCCCTGTCCCTCTCTCTTCCATGGGCAGTGCACAATTATGAGAGGCAGGAAAATGAAAAGCATATCAAAGGGCGCTTGTGTTTTCTGAGATGAGGGGAGAGAGCAGAACATGGGGTCTTTTGCCCTAACTTTATGAGGAAGTGAAAACTGAGAACTGCTGGTTTATTATATCACAAGCGGTACTAACCAGTTAGTCCAAGTGTGATTACTTTTATTAAAATGTCAGTGTGTAAAGAAGAAAACAAAGAGAAAGCACATCACTGCCTCTGGAAGCAGTGACGACTAAACCACTGTTTCATTCCAGAGAGCTTGAGGTGATTTGGAAGCGCTTTGTAGGAACAGTATTAACTTCAGTTCCCAGGGCAGCATTTCATAAATGAGTGAATGCAAACTTTGAACTATCCTCATTTCTTTTTTGTAAAGGGATAAGATGCAGTCAGTAAAGGGACTTCATGCACCTGAAATGGGGCTGTCAGGTTTCCAGGCTTCCTCGGTTCTATAAATGTTTCCATGAGAGATATGCTGGTCTGGCAGGCAGTGGTCCAGCCACAGCCTCATGACAAGGCCTCTAGGATATGGAGGGCAGAGTCTCGGGGTCACAGGCTACAAGTCTCCTCCATATAATGCACAGAATGGACATGACTAACCCTAACCCACCCCTCTCCAATTGTCAGATGCCGTGACCTCAAAGATCTCCAAAATCTTCTCATATACTCATACTCAGTAGAATTAACTATATTTTCAGATACACTACAGGGACCTAAAATCCAAGGAAATATAGCTTCCCAAAGCCCATTTACTTTCTCTCAGAGGTAACTCAGTCCAGGGCAGCAATATGAGACTGTGGCTGGATGTAAAGACTGTGGAAAGTTAGAGCAATGGATAAGGTACTTCCTGTACCTTGGTCTATGTAGCTGATGAATGAGGGTGAAAATTCTATTAATTCTACTATTAATTTGGAGAAAACAGAGAAAATAATATGTGTGAGAAATGATTTAACTTTTTCTCAGGAGTTTTTAATTAGTACAATCACTTTTTCATTGTTAATAAATATTACAAGATAAAAGAACTTACTATTCTAACATTTTAAGCTGGATGTCAAGATGAAATAATTTCAGTTTTAATGAATTAAGAGCCCTGAAATATGAGCAATGGGCTGATTCTATTAAGGAAGGTTAAAGTATTTCATATTATTAAAGTTTATTATATCCCTAGTCCAACTGTCAGGAAAGCATGATAAAGCACACATATTCCCAGAGAAGAGAAAGAAAGCAAACAGGTTTTCACTCCAACCAGATGATGATTCAGCCAGGTAATTAGAGCTAATGGTAAACAAAGCAAAAATGAGCAGCCACATTCCACTCTGCATTCCCACATGCACAGGCTCAATTCAAGCCACATTTATCAAAACAGACCCCATGCTGAAACAGGTCTTGGACAAGACCTGGGCCCTGACTTCCAGGTGTACACAGCCTATCCTGGGACACTTGGAAATGAACTGGGATCCAGGAGAGATTGTGAGAAGTGTCACAGGTCCGTCATGAGAAGCCAGTGGAGAAAGGGACCACTGCTAACTGGAGACGGCTCTGTGAGGAGGAGCTAACAAGAGCTGGCCCTTGTGGGAGGGGAGGAGGAAGAGTGGCCTAAAGGGTTAAAGATCTGGGGAGTCAAAGCATTTCTCAGAGTGAGAAGAATCTCATGTGGAGTAGAAGGAAAAACGTGCCCTTCGCTATTCACCTGCCTTTGCCCTGCCTATCCAAAACCTGTCTAGAGTACTTTAGTTGGCATTATTGCATTTTCTGGGTCAGCATCCTCACTGATCTCAACACAGGAGTCGAAAACCACATCTCTAAGATGCAGCAAGAAAAAGGGGTGGTCTACTTAGTAAATGTGCATCTTTAAAACTAGGTTTTGCTTCTGTAGGAGCCTTCTGTAGAAATGCCTGAGCCATTGTTAATGTAGCTGAGAGGCCTAGGATATTGAGGCTTGCCAGATTTAAAAGCAAGAATCTTATCCAGAAGCTTTTGTGATGTGATTGAGTGAGATTCTGAAAATCAGATACTTACCTGTTTGCCCTGCACTAAAACATTAGTAATGGATGGGGCCAGGCTGTCCACTACTTTACTTAAAAGACTTGCTGCACAGCGCACAACCGACCTGGGGGCAAAGAAGAGAGCACGCCAGAGGTTGACAAATCTAAAAGATGGTGAATGAATGGGGGCCCTGATGTGGGAGATTGAAAATGTGCACAATTGAGTCCTTAAATAATAATTTGGAGGGGGGCACCTGGGTAGCTCAGTGGGTTAAGCTGCTGCCTTCAGCTAAGGTCATGATCTCAGGGTCCTGGGATCGAGTCCCACATCAGGCTCTCTGCTCGGCGGGGAGCCTGCTCCCCTCCCCCTGCCTGCCTCTCTGCCTACTTGTGATCTCTCTATCTGTCAAATAAATAAATAAAATCTTTAAAAAAAATAATTTGGAGGAAATACTGAGCCCAAGACACTGGACTTCATATCTGAAGTCTCCCCGACTGTAGGACCATCCAGAATTAGGGAGAGAACCCCTCATCCTTATCTCTGCTACCAGCATGATTCATGCCATTATCAATTTAAAAAGAAAGAAAAGGAGCCTAACCATCCCTTTGAAGGGGAGTATAGTTAGGAGGAGGAATTAAGTGACTATTCTCATTTTGCATTAAAAAATTCATTACTGGGGCACCTGGGTGGCTAAGTGGGTTAAGCCCCTGCCTTCAGCTCAGGTCATGATCTCAGGGGCCTGGGATCAAGCCTCGCATTGGGCTCTCTGCTCAGCGATCTCTCCTCCTCTCTCTCTGCCTGCTGCTCTGCCTACTTGTGATCTCTCTCTGTCAAATAAATAAATAAAATCTTTAATTTAAAAAATTCATTATTAAGTCTGTCACTATTAAATGTCTTCTATTCCTAAAACCACTTTAAATCATGTTTCTTTTGGTGCCTAGATAACCAAATTCCTGGATTTGGGGACTTGTTAAGTAGTCAATTTCAGGAAGTGATACAATGAAATACCAGCATTTTTTTTTTTCTTGATAGAGCCAGAATGTTAGAGGAAGGAACACACATTGCTATTTTTACATTTCCGAAAAAGTCTCAGATTCTAGAGAGAACAGATTTTTTTTAAAGCATGGCACATGTAATACATAAGACATTTTTTCCTTCAAAAGTAAAATTCATGTGGAACTTTTAGAGGAAGAAAATAAAAGGAAAATGTAGGTTTCAAACAGTTTCCTATATTTCAGGATATCCATGGAAGCTGACTTATAAAAAGTATCTATCTATATTCCTTAATCCCAACATAGACGGACTAGTAGAAAATTAAGTCAATAACTGGTAAAGTTAGTGAAACAAACGCTTCTTACTTTTAGAGAAGCTTTCACCCACACATTTTAAGACCAAAAGACATACTTAACCCTCAGAATGCAAATAAGCCCACACATTTCAAGCAGCTTGAGTTTTTCCACATTCTGTGTATGTTACCTGTTTTCCATGTACCAGAAAAGTAGTAATGTGTGGGGCTATAGAGGAAGAAAATTTCTGGGTAAAGGCAGCCCCGTAGCGTACCGCCAACCTGAGTATGTCAGTGGAAAGCCATAAAAGGGAAAATACAGTAATTAAACTTCTAGGAGTTTGTTCTTTTAAACATAAGAGACAGCACTCTAAATATCTGCTAGTTAATGCTTTATCTAAAATCCAAGGATAATAACATAAAGTAAAAACAAGTTCACTCAGCAAAAAATTAGACTATAGATCACATTTAAATATACTGGCTGAAAAACAACATCTATTGGCTTGTATGTCTTACTGTGCTGAGAATTTACAGTGCAGATTTGAGATTTAGCCAGAGGATTATTATAGTATTTCTTTTGGGTTGGAATGGTATATTTGCTATAAGTCACGGAGTTGATATACTGCTAAGAGATGGTCTTGTTAAATCCTCTCATTTTAGAGATTAGAAACCTGAGGCTCACGGAGGTTAAGAGAATTTCTTATGACATAGCTTGAGATTTTTTTTTTCAAAATGAGATAATAATGGGTCATTTAAAAAATACATGTATTCTTACTTTCAAAATATTAGATTCTGCTAGTAGAACGGCTAGAATTGCTTCAAAATACAGAGGGCTATGCATTTAGGCATACCTACCCCATTGTGAATGGAAACAATTTTATCTCAGCTTGCCCTATTTTTTTTTTTCCATTCCCTGGGAGACTACTTCTGCAGAACATATTAGTTATTTTACATGAAGCAACTATAATCACTGGGATTCATTCAACTTGAGTGGTGAGAGAACTGCCTCCTATTATTTTTGCTTATGATTAAAAGAACCATTCGTCTCTTTTCATGGCCTTCTATGAAATACAAAGTAGAACCTAAAGCACCTTGCTGAGACAGAGGAGACGCAATGTAGGAAAAGAGTCATTAGCATATCATTCCAGTGAATACTCTCTCCAGGTTCTGTTCCTGTGGAGGTCCTTATTCCCAGACATTATTTTTAATAACTTGGGAGAGCCACAATACAATGGAATGTAGGCAGGCCCTTAGAAAGTAGACAGAATCACAGCTGTAACCTTGGAGTTTAAAAGTAAAAATTAGGATAAATAACCATCTTTAAGATTGCCCATTATCTTTATGCTTTTAAATATGACAACACAAAAAATAAAACATAATGACAAAGACACTAATACGAACCAAAGCTTTTTGCTGCCAGCTCTTCTATAGACTCTCTCAATGTGATCAGAAATGGTACCTAGACATTGGATAATAGAATCTTTGTTGAAAAAAAATCCTTTTAATTAAATACATAACATTTATTCTCTTTCAAAAAAACACTCTTGAATTTCATTTTGTTCCACTAGAGTTAATCCCAGATCCATTAGTCTTCTGAACTACCTGACATAGTTAAACATGTAACCCAATATATGTGAATGCCCCAGCCATAATTAATATTTAGTTTGAGTATATGATTTTGGTGAGTACTCTATTTCTTGAAATTTATTACTTTCTTAATTAATATGCAATCTAAGTTTTTAACAAATAAAAATAAGTTATTTTAAGTAGTGCAGAAAATAAACAGAATACAGAAAACTGGACAAGTACTGCAGACTCCGAATATACATGATTATTCATTTATTTGTCCCATGAAAGTTTATGGAGACTCTCTTATGTGCATGATCATTCCAATACATACTAATCCTCAGAAGATGCCACTGGGTTTCATTCTTTGACCACAATTTACATGTGATCTGGTTTCATGACTAGCTTGTCAACAAATTAATGATGGTGACAGGACAGAGTAGCAAAAAGGAAACATGGGAAGAGAACAAGATTTTTATCATTTTACCATGAATTTATTTTTATAGCTTTATAACAAATTAGGTAAAATTATATTCAGATTCTGTAGATGCTTATGATTTTCAATGTATCATAAGATTTTATAGATTTGGGGTACCTGGGTGGCTCAGTGTGTTAAAGCCTCTGCCTTCGGCTCAGGTCATGATCCCAGGGTCCTGGGATCGAGCCCCACATTGGGCTCTCTGTTCAGTGGGGAGCCTGCTTCTCCCTCTCTCTCTGCCTGCCTCTCTGCCTACTTGTGATCTCTGTCTGTCAAATAAATAAATAAAATCTTAAAAAAAAAAAAGACTTTACAGATTTAAAAACTTAGGTCTTTTAACTATCTAAGCAAAAGTTGAGTATTATTCCTATTTATAAAAATATTCTTTCAGCATTTTCACTATAAACTATTTTATAGAAACTTTGTTTTATTTGAAAACACTACTAAAATAACCATCCCACATCCTAGGTTCCTAAAAAAATGTTTGATTTTTAAAACTTTCATTGTTTTAGTTAAAATATAAATTTCAGTGAATGTTCTCAATATAATTGGGATTCCGCTTATAGTTTCAAGACTAATTAGAAACATGAGGGATTCTGTTTGAAGTTTGCTTAAAGTTTTTCTGCCTTTAATCAGTTAAGAAAATTAAGACTACTCAGTTGACATATGTAATATTCAAGAAGTTTATTTCTTTGCTACAATAATGTAAAAACTAGCTGTACCTTATATGAAAAAAATTATATTTAGTTCATTTCTAAAACTATAAATCTTATTAATTACATTGCTGTTTAGAATCCCAACTCAATCGCTAATCCTAAACAAATCAACATGCCCCTCTAACAGAGGACTTTCAGATGAGCCAAAAACTTTGAGTATCTTGAAATGTACTCTATATTATTCTATGTAATAAAATGCTAGAAGCAGACCATGATGGAGAATTCAAGAATTCCTTAGAGTGCCTCAACATACAAGTGTGGATTTCAGGGGTAATTGGGTCACATCCTTAATGCAGAGAGGACATGATTAGAAATGATTTATATTTGTTGGGGTGCCTGGGTTGTTCAGTGGGTTAAGCCCCTGTTTTCAGCTCAGGTCATGATCTCAGGGTCCTGGGATCGAGCCCCACATTGGGCTCTCTGCTCAGCGGGGAGCATGCCTTCCCCTCTCTCTCTGCCTGCCTCTCTACCTACTTGTGATCTCTCTCTGTCAAATAAATAAATAAAATCTTAAAAAAAAAAAGAGAGAAATGATTAACTTTTGTTAATAATGTTTAGAGTACAATTCTATTAAATGCCATATTCCATTGGCTGCTGCAGACCATGAGGGAGCTAATTTTTATAGCTATAATGATTTAATATTGTTCTTAAAAACATTCAGGAAATAAAACTGGGAACAGAAACTGTCAATAAAGAACTATGAAAGAGTCATCAGAGGTTAACAGCTACAGGCAGAATCAGGCTCTACCACCATTCAGACAATCAGAGAAACAATCAAGCATCACTGCATGAAAGCAATTTAGTTCATATATCAGTCTATACCACTCTAGGGGGTATGAATAAACATTTTCCATTTAAAGGTTAAAAAATGGTTTAATGGAGAATAAAATAAGGTCTCATTATTTTAAAATGTTCTCTTAGACATGTATACTTACCTTCCCTGGTGATGAAGTTGGGGCCTTCTCTTTTGAGCAGTATACCCAGCAGGATGGCTTGGCTAGCCAGACAACTGCAGTCCTAAAAATACAAATCACAGTGAGTAACTGGAATAAAATGGGTACAAAAGTTACCATAGGGAGTAACTAATCAGGCAACCACATGCTGCAGAGAGGAAATCTGCTATTATTAAAGAATTAATGAAAAAAATTAAAGAAAAAAAATAAAGAAAAATAAAATGTTGCTGATATACTACCAAGCACTAGATGACATTAAACAACTATTTATCTTAGGTATCTTGGAGACAGAGAGTAGACAGATTGGTTTCCTGATGTAGTAGTATTTAATAATCACATTTTCCAGAAAATAAGATAAGCAATGGATAGAAAATATATTGTCTCCAAGCATTAATACTTGATTAACACTTGATTTTGCCACTCTCTGATCTGGCCAAGTCATTCAACTTCGTTCCTTTTCTTATTCATAAATGAGAGACCATGTTGCTATCAACCTGTTATGAGATGGATAAAAGGAGGGGACATGTATAGAATGCTTTTTATGTATTAGGGCACTGTGCTATGTGCTTTATGCTTACCATATCATTCTCATGTTTATGGAAATCTATAGATAATGTTAATCAATAACAAGAACAAAAGATGTCTAGTAGGATATATAGTTAACCTACATGCTCAGATTTGTGGTATAGCCCAATAAGATGTCATAGTGTTGTAGTTCTATCATTAGAATTTCATTTCCTTGGATAAGTACTATGACCTACTCTCACCTCCCCCTTTTAAAATGCAAATACTCTTAGGGAAGGTAAAGTATTAGGTTGTTCACATAATATTCATATAAATATGGTCATAGGATTGCTTTCCTCAATGACTGGAGAGACTTACACAGGGATAAGAGAGAAGATCCAAGTTGGGAAAAGGATGGGAGAGTGCCAAATGAGAAGTCTGGAGATCCCAAAGGCAACTATTCCTGACAAAACTTTTTTAATGGCTCATATAATACCTTCATATCCAAGGCAACTCAAATCATTCACACTCCTTAAGCATCTTTAAGACATCAATGCTAATGACAGACCATGAAAACAACCTCTCATTACTGCCTCTACCATAGAGAGGCCATCTACCTCCAGGCACTTGCATCTACCTTCTTTGAGAGGACGAAGGAAATACGGCTTGGCCCTGAGAATTCCTTCTCTGCCAACCTCACTCAGAGCCATGTGGGAATTACATCTTCCTTACATTGAGTTTTTGAAGAATTTCGTGGGTGGGCTTGTTCTTCCATTCAGTAATGGCAATATCTGGTTGCTGTTCTAGTTCAGGAGCACTAGGGGTACTGCTTTGTCGTTTGACTTTTGAATGTTTGGGAAGTTCTAGTTCCTCAAAACTCTTAAATTCTGGAAGCCTAGAAATTTAAAAAAAAAGCATTTCAGATTTCCTACATTTCTAATTCTAGTTTCCTGCTTTTCTAATAATAACCCAAAGGGACTTACTCTTCTGTGTCACTGATTCGTAGGAAGTCAAGTTGTTCTACTACGGCTCCAGATATTAGTGTCTGAAATGTGATTGAGAAAAAATTCACAACTCTTAAATTCATGAAGCCATACCCTTATGATCTGTGCATATACAATTCTGTAAGTATATAATACTCAAAAAAAGTTTACTTTAAAAAGTACACACAATTCTTAATTCCTTAAATGAACATTCTAAAATCAGAGAGGTTTTCATATACAACAAAACCCTCTTAAAAAGAACATATAAATCAGGCTACAAGTTCATGTGTCATAATAAATAGGAAAGTCAACATGAGACAAATTGTATTTTCTCTCTGTTCTGAGAATTATATGCATTTATTTTAAGCTAGAATTAAAATTCAGTAACTACTAACATGTTAAAAACAGTTTGAAATAAAAAAACAAAAAATACTAAAATTGTTTTGAGAAAAATGATATGAAATTGCACTTTGGATTCTGTTACCGTAATATATTTCAGGGCTATCTAATGACAGGATACTGCCAAATCTCCATTTTTCAGGATCAGGAAGTTGTTGATTATTGAGGCCAATCCTTCTCTACGTTCTGGCAACCCATATTTGGTCATTTTATTTTTCATTAGTTCCTGATTATAGGTTAGCAAACTAAATAAGGCCAAACTCAAACACAGTTTTTGTCAGTGGTTCATGTGAAGAGCACAAATGAATGAAAACCCACAATGGTTTTTTAGCAGTATGTGTCACTTCTAATTATCTGATGAATTGTCAGATAAAATTGAGAAATGTTCTGCATAAAAAACAAGCCATAAATTATTATTTTAAAAATAAGGCAATTCTTCAATCAAAACCGTCTTACATGTATTACTTTCTCAATTTTTTCACTGTTCCTTTCAAACATGAAGCAACATGACAGAGGAAATGTTGCACTTGTTGGCTAACCACCCAGAGCTGTACTGCCTTCTCCTCTAGAGGAAACTCATAAACAAAGTAGATCATCAACAGATAACCTACTATAAATGTCAGAACATATTACCAGCAATCATACTAAAGCCTTCTTTCAGACTTTGAGTGAGGAAGGCCAAACATGGAACCAATCTGCATATTTTCATGTGGCAGCAATAGTCAGGGTCTGAGAGCAGTCTGTGCCTAGGTAGAGAGCAGTGTTGAGCATAATAAAAGTCCGTTGAGTGATATTTCCCAAGATTCAGGCTCAGATCTACACATCTTGCTCTCTGGCTGACTAATTTGTTAGACAAATATTTATTGAACACCTACCATATTCCAGGCACTCTGCTAGGTATTAAGGATACAGCACGAATAAAATACACAAAATCCTTGCCCTGTTGAAATTGACCTTAGCTGTGTAGGAAGAAGACAATATAAACAAACAAAAATCTAAATATGCTATGTCAGATGATGTTAAGTACACAGTAGAAATAAGAAAGGTAGGAGATGAGAAGTGCTGGGGTAGGGTAGTAGGAGGAGGCAAGTTTGCCATTTTATACAGGTGATCAGAAAAGACTTCCTCTCATAGAGTGACATGTACGTGGAAGCTGAAGGAAGTCAACAATATAGATCTTAAGGAAGAGTGTGCAGGGCTGAGTTCCTGAAGTGTGAAGTTTTTGAAGCAGGAGCATGCCTGGTGTGTTTTAGGATCAATAAGAAGAG
>ML096515.1:9209-20524 GCA_003697995.1 Taxidea taxus jeffersonii | reverse complement strand
AAAAATTTTTTTATTTCTCAATAATTAAGAAGAGAGTATGATTCTGGGTCAATGACTTTTCCCCTGCATGTCTCCCTCAATATAGTAAATTTCTAGTGCTGTTTCAATGACCATCCTGCCCTTGGATTAATGGAGAACATCCAGCTGGATTCAGACACGAAAGTGCATTTTCCCTGAAAGCAGCGGCCAAGCCTGATTACATGCAGCAGCTATGAATTACACTGTAGAATATTGACATTATTTTCCAGTTTCTCCCCATAAAACATCCAGTAAAAACTCAGCCAGGTTAAGCTATAACTCACTGATGGAGCTGAGGATTTTTTCATGCAAATTGCACCATCGGCCCCTGTTGTTTTGTCCTGGGAGAGTCATATTGTATCAAGATGTATCTGGCTGCAAGTAACAGCCAACCTTGCCGAGGTCTAACCAGTATAGAGTGGGCTCTAGAGATGGTTGACTCGGCAGCCAAATGATGACATCAGAGACTCAAGTTCTTTTTATCTTTCTAGTCTGCCATGTGTAGAGCTAGCTTCAGCCTCACACTGGTAGCAAGATGGTTGCTGTGGAGCCAAGGTGCTATCTTAACATTGCAACAGCCTGCGGGAAAAAGAGACAATCATTTTCCCTAGTTCCATTTTAGGAGTAAGGAATTTTCCATAGAAATTGCTCAGTTGACTTTGTACATCATATTAGCCAGAGTTGGGGCACATGCTCTCTCCCAAACAAATCATGGCAAGGGTTATCTTTGGACCCATCAGGCTCACCCCTGGAGGTGGGAGCTGGAATGGATGCTGGGGAAAAACCAGTGGTGTCTCAAACATTATCGTGTGTAGACAGAACTTAAGGTGGCTCCCCATGACTCCTTCCTCCCCTGCACCATTGTGTAAGTGCCTCTCCTTGAGTGTGGACAGGACCTGTGATTTAGCTCCAATCTGTAGAATATGATGAAGGTGATGAGACTCCTGTGATTGTATTGGATTATGTAAGGGTCCATCTTGCTAGCAGACTCATTCTAGAATGACACGCTCCTTGCTGGCAGCCATATTGGAAAGTCTAGGTGTCCAGGAACTGCAGACAGCCTCTAACTGCCAGCAAGGAACGGGGTCCCCAGTCTTCCAATCACAAGGAAATGATTCTGCCAACAACCCAAGTTTGGAGGCAGAGTCTTCCCCAGCGAGCCAGCAGATGAGACCACAGCCCGGATGATGCCTCCATTGCAGCCTTGTGGGGTCCTATGCAGAGCACCCGGCTGAAACACATGTCAGTTCTGTTTTAAGTGCCTGAGTTTGGGGCAATTGGCTATGCAGCCATTGAAGACAAATATGGCCGGTGGGATGCCTGGGTGGCTCAGTTGGTTAAGCAGCTGCCTTCAGCTCAGGTCATGATCCCAGCATCCTGGGATCAAGTCCCACATCGGGCTCCCTGCTCGGCAGGGAGCCTGCTTCTCCCTCTGCCTCTGCCTGCCACTCTGTCTGCCTGTGCTCACTCTCTCTCTCTAATAAAAAAAAAAAAAAATCTTTAAAAAATATGGCCGGTGTCCTTCTTGTTTTAATGAGATTGAAAAAAATTAATTTTCTTTTTAAAAAAAATATTTTATTTATTTATTTGACACAGAGAGAGAGGAAGCAGGCTCCCTGCTGAGCAGAGAGCCCAATGCAGGGCTCGATCCCAGGACCCTGAGATCATGACCTGAGCTGAAGGCAGAGGCTTTAACTCACTGAGCCACCCAGGCACCCTGAAAAAAAATTAATTTTCTTAATAGTCTGTGCCAATTAAGGAGAAAATAGCTTTGCCTGGAGAATATGCTTTAAAGAGCTTGGGAAGATGTTTTCTTTCTTGAGGATCTGGGTGGCATTAGGTGTCAAGTCCCCAGAGGAGGCAGGAAGCTGCTCTTTGACAAATGTTGAAAAGAGTTTGAGATTCCAGGATGCTTCAGGATCTGAGATGGTAATGGAAGAGTATCAGGGGGCAGAGGTTCCTGGAGGCAAAACTTCTTGAACCCCAAATCCTCAGTAGGCATCGAATGGGGTGGAGTAGTTTGCTAGAGTAGCACAAACTACGTGGCCTAAACAACAAAGCATAGTGTCCCATAGCTCTGGAGCCTGGAAGTCTGGGATCAAAGTGACAGCAGGGTTGGTTCCACATGAGGCCGTGAGGGACCATCTGTTTCATGCCTTTCTCCTGGCTTCCGATGGCTTGAGGACAATTTTTGGCATTCCTTGGCTTATAGAACATCGCCCCAATGTCTTCATCTTCACATGGCATCCTCCCTAAGTGTGTGCGTCTGTCTCCAAACTGCCCCTTTTAATAAGAACACCAGTCATATTGGATCATCATACTGGATCAGGAGTCCACCCTGCTTCACTATGGCCTAAATACTTTGCATCATCCTTGTTCCCAAATAAGGTCACGGTCTGAGACACTGAGGATTAGGATTTTGACATACGAATTTTGTAGTGGACACAATTCACCGGGGTTCGTAGAAATCTGGGGCAGAAATAGATTTTCCTCACCTCTGATACTGGGGCATGCAAAGTCATTTAATTTCATTTGAAGAGTTTGGTAGGCCCCCATCTGACATCCATGTGAAGAACCTCCCCAGGGTCTCTCCAACAAATGCTCAAAAATGACATGTATTCCTAGGAGAGGTCAATCCCTCCAGGACATTCTGCAAAATACTCCATGCTCATTTCCTTGAAAACCATGACTCCTGCTAGTTCATGGCCATGATTTAACTATGACTTGGGTCTCTCCTGTCCAGCAGCAAGTAGAAAGGCCTCTGGTTTTCTCCTTTTGATGAGGAAAGAATGAGGAAAGAATCTTACAGATTAGGTCAGCGGTGAACATCGACTTCCCTGGAGAGGAAGCTGGATGCGGGGACACTCCTGGGCACCACCGTCTAAAGATTTCTTTCAGAGATGAGGAACCTGTGGGCATTTCCCAGTCCTTCTGCCATCTGGGAATCCAGCCATCAAGCCAACTGGTATAGTTGCCCGTAATTAATAGCCTACATGTCCTTTTAAAAATGACTCTAATTGACTAATTATTATTCTTATAATTTTTTTTTGTGACGACACAGACTAAAAAGATGGTGTTTCAATGGCAGAGTGTGGCAAGGCTTATTGAATCATCCACAACTCAATCCAGAATATATACTCTGGAGAGAGGCAGGGTCCCTAGGTAGAAAGGGGAAATGGTAGAAAACACTGTCATTCTTATCTCTGAAAAATGGCTTATACACAGATTGATTTCTTTCTTCCTCCCCCACTTCCCTGTCTTCTGCTAGTATATGCCAGGAACTGGATCCATAGAATGTTTGAGCTGGAATGATCCAAGAGACTAGGTCACAACACAGCTTTGAGAAAAACCAGATGGGCTCAGTTTCAGCCTTGGGGTTGCTTCACAACTGTACCAAGTCATCCTGCATATTTTGGGATGAGATAACCCACGTTGGTTTTTGCCATGAAGGAGAGCTATGAAGGCCGTTTCCTGCTCACCCTCCTGCTGTCTCTCCAAATGATCAGCGGGTCAACAGTCTGGCTTCCGGCTCAGCTTTTTAAGACTCTAGATTTTTCTGTGTGTCTGTTGTTTGTCTATCTTATTGGAATCAAGATGCTTTTCTAAGGGTTGGCAACTTTCGCAGTCTATGTGGTGTGGACCTGGACAGAGGCAGAGAAAGGGTTAATGGCAACGAGGCCTATGACACAATGCCAGCAAGACGACCAAACAGAACAGCAGCGGCAGCAATAGCAAAAACCTTCGAGTTCGGTAGCAAAAGCTAATGGATCTCAGTTTCTGATTTCAGATTCTCTGGACACGTGGTTCAAGTTCTGTGACTCTGGAGAGTAGCTGCTCAAAGCCACTCACAGGCCAGCGCAGAGCGCTCGGCTACTACTATGATATCACAGATTATTTTGCCAAAACTCGATGTCACATGGCATTGTGCAGAGCTCCCCAGAGCCCTGAGTCCCTGGCATGCTACAGTACACAGGCTTAGCGGAGATGATTCTGGAACACAGTGTGTTCTAGGTTCGCCACTTTGACCTGACTTATGGTTGCACGGGTTTACCTACTACATGTCTCATTAAAAATAGCTACTCTCCCCCGGTTTGCTCTGGTCACAATTCCCTTCTCTGTCCCAGCGGGATGGGGAAGATACCAGCAGCTGTGTTCTTATACAAGAACTCTGGAGTCAGGTTCAAGGGTGGATTCCAGCCCTGCCACTCCTAGCCGTGTGATTTAACACACATTTCTTGACCTCCTTCTCCACCTGTTAAATGGGGATAATAGCAGCACCCCACTTAGGGATTGTTGTGCGGATGAAATGGAATGATGGATGGAAAGGGCTTGGTGCAGGGTCTGGGAGGCGAGGGCGGCTCCTAGATGATTCCCTTTCTGGAGGCCCCTCCCAGAGAGCATTGGACTGGGGTGGGGGGGTCTCACAGCTGCAAATCACCGCAGACTCTCCTTTCCACCAGCTTCAAAAGCTTTCATGTGGTCAGAGGTCCCCTGGGGAGTTGGCGAAAAATGCAGATTTCCGGATTCCACCCCCAGACAGTCGATTTGGCAGATTTGGACTGGGACCCAAGCATTGCTGAATTTTAACCAGCGTCCCCACGTGACGTTACTACCAGAAGTCCGTGACACAGTCTCGGGGAAACCTCTACACACAGTGTGAGTGTTAGAGAAAAAAAGCACGTCAAGTCTGCCTGCCTCACTTTTCTTTCCCTAGGGTCATCGTGGCCCATGGAAAGAGCTTCTGCGACACATCTCTTGAAAGAAAGTAAAATTATCTAGGCCAGGGACCCCATATTCAGAAGGTCACACGGCATGAAGCAGTAGGCTGAGGGGAATGGAAAACAGCTGGCACTTACGTTTCTTGCAATGTTGGTAGCTATGCCTTGCCTCCTGCTGATGTCTGCCATATTGGACAGCTGGTCTGGCATCGCCACATTTTCTGTTTTTTTTCTGCAAAGGTGTCCCAAAATGTACAAATTAGTATCAGATCTAATTTTTACAAGCTGGAAAAATACATAATAATTCAAAAACATTTTTTACACTCATATGGGCCCAAACAAAGCATGTCTTTGCCCCTGTAGTGCCCCCTGGATGGCCAACTGGCCGTCCTAAGGCCAGTCTGTCCTCTTCATCTGATGGATGGAGAAACTGGGGACCATAAAGGGGAGGGGAGCTGCCAAAGATTGAGCAGCCCAGGGAGTCCTGGAGCCAGGACTGGACTCTGCTTTTGCTGTGCAGAGATTGGTGCTCTTCCCTGGGTGTGGAGAGAGGGACGATGCCCCCCCGGAAGCATGGCAGGCTTCCTCCCAGGCAGATCTCCAGGCTGTCCAGGCTAAGCTCCCTGATCCGGCTCCACCATCAGCTGGGGGATCGGGAGAAGGCCTCTGGGCCGAGGCAGAGCCTGGAACTGAGCTTACTCATCCCTCGGCTGCCACCTTCTTCTTTGATGTCTTGATGTTCCAGTTCTGGCACCCCGTGAGGCAACGGCACCAGGCTGCCTGCCCCAGCAGCCTCCTCACACCAGAACAGCTCTTGGCAGGGCTTTCCGGGGACTTCAAAGGTGGAAAATTGCCCTGGGATAGCTTCTCGAAGGCGCCTTCCCGGTGTGAGCGCTGCAAGGGGAGAATGGAGATCAAAGTGGGGCCAACCTTCGGTTATGGGGAAAATGATGGGCAGGCCTGCCTTCTGCTGAGCACGGGGCGTGGAAGGGCCTTGGGGGCTGTCCGGAGTCTGTGCCGTCAGAACCAGAGGGCAGACTTACTCTTTCCTCCAGTCCCCTCTTCTGGGGATGACCAGGGACTGTGCTGTCTAAGCTTTCTCACAGTGTCTCCTGAGCCCGTGGGCCTTTCTTCGGTTCTCCTGGGCCTCCTCAGGCCCAACCCCGTGTCTGGAGGAGGAGGAACCCTTCAGTCCGACCTGCTGGAAGCCTGTGATTGCATGAGGGCAGGGCAGGAGGCCAAGTGCTGATAAGTCTCTTCCTCCTGGGAAGCGCCAGGCAGCGCCCCAAAAGGGAAGTGATCTGTGGGCCAATCTGCTAATGATTTATTGCTGGGTCCTCAGGCCTGGCACCATGGCCCCAGCTGCAGCCAGCTTGTCTGGAGAAGCTTCCCCGTGGGCATCAGGGAGCTCGAGGTAGGAAATCAAGCCCCCAGCTGCCGGTCGCCAGCCACTGCTACCCTCATTACCCAGAAAGGGTGGCGTTTGTTTGTTTGTTTCGTTTTCTCAAAGCAGGCAGTCTGCGTGTGAAGCAGTGGTCTAGGGAAGGCGTGGGGACAGGCCTGGGACTGGGCCGGGGTGTCAGCGATTGCTTGGTGCTCAGCTCTGGGGCCCACACAGTGCTGTCCAAGGGAATGGAGTTTCAGCATTGAAACCCAGACGGAGAGGAGGAGCTCTGCTCTGCTCCAGCTCACCCAGAGGGCTCCCCACCAGGGTGCCCAAAGTCATGAATTCATTCTTTATAAAGGGTGAGAAGGGTCCACGTGAAAATGTCAAACCAGCTTGAAATCAAAAAGTGAATCTCTCCCCATTTCCAGTCTCACCCCCAAGAAATAATGCCCCAAGTCTCCTGTTCTCGAGAACAGGGTGTAGGTACATTCTTCTTCCACTTCCTTTCCCTTTAGCATAGTTCCCCATCGTGGGGTGGATCGGTTCTGGCAGCTGCTAGTGCTCTGGTGCACAGACGCGCTATGATGTGCCCAGCTCTCCGTGGACGATCTTTCTGATTGCTTCCAGTTTTTCACTCTGATAATCAAGTGACAATGGGTATTTGTATAGCATACAGGGGTTTACTTGTTTGCGTGTGTCTCTGGATGTCTTCTAAAACTTGTACCGAGGGGCGCCTGGGTGGCTCAGTGGGTTAAGCCTCTGCCTTCAGCTCAGGTTATGATCTCAGGGTCCTGGGATCGAGTCCCGCATCGGGCTCTCTGCTCGGCAGGGAGCCTGCCTCCCCCTCACTCTCTCTGCCTACTTGTGATCTCTCTCTGTCAAATAAATAAATACAATCTTAAAAAAATAAAATAAAAATAAAACTTATACCGAACGTTTGCAAAACGCTTTTCTCTTCTCAGCAATACTTTGAGGGAGGGATGATGGCACCCATTTTCCAGATGAAGAACGTAAAGGAGGAAAGTGATATGCCCTGGGTCACATCTCTGGCATTTAGAGCAATCATTCATCCAACAGATGTTGATGGAGTATGACTGCTGTCTTTTCCAGGCACTGTGCTAGACACTGGAGGAGCGGACGGCTGAAGTCCTGATCTCCCGGTGTTACAGTCTGGTGGGGGAGCTCGCGTATATGTTCGAACTCTGTTAAAATGCCTCGAAAAAAAGGCCATGGTGTTATAAGAGAATGGCCAGAGGACTGAATACAGATTGTGCAGTCAGAGAAGGCCAGGTGTAAGCCAAGATGTTGTCACAGATGGAATGTTTGTGTTCTCCCAAAATTCATATGCTGAAACGTAATGCCCCATGTGCTGGTACTTGGAAG
Source organism: Taxidea taxus jeffersonii (assembly GCA_003697995.1). Classification (NCBI taxonomy): domain Eukaryota; kingdom Metazoa; phylum Chordata; class Mammalia; order Carnivora; family Mustelidae; genus Taxidea; species Taxidea taxus. The sequence continues at coordinate 13,018 of ML096515.1, read as the reverse complement.
TTGGGCCTCTGGAAGGTGATTAGGGGTTAGTAGCCTTATAAAAGAGACCACAGGGAGCTACGCTGTCCCTTCTGCCTTGTGAGGAGGGAATGTGAAGATGGCCATGTATGAATCAGGAAGTGGGCCCTCACCAGACATCGAATCTGCCAGCTTCTTGATCTCAGCTTCCTGGCCTCCAGAACTGCAAGAAATAAATTTCTGTTGTTTATGAGTCAGCTAGCCTACAACACAATATAGGTAGTAAATGTATGTATATATATTTAGTACAGCAGTATTGTACAGCATATATATGTATATATATATTTATATAACACTAATATATGTAATACTAAATATGTATATAAAATACTTACAGTAATAAATATAAAATAGTATATGTATTATATATATGTGCTTATATATGTAGTATTATCCTATAACAGCTGAACAGACTAAGACAGATGGGAAGGAGGAGCAGAGATTCATCAGGGGGGACTGTGAGAACAAAAGGACTCCAGGCAGAGAGAACAGCATATGCAGAGGCCCGGGGGGAGCATTTCCACCTGTGGTGTTCAGGGCTGGGGAGCAGATCAGTGTGGCTGGGGAGTGTGAGCACGAGGGAGAAGGGAGAGAAGCAGTTATTGATATGGGTAGAGGTCTAGATAGATAGGACCTCAAGGACCATGGAGAGGGATTTTGGATTTGTCCAAATGCAAGGTGGGGACACTGGGACAAGCTATTTTGCTAGGGGACCCTGAAGATACCATGGGAGAGCCTGGAATAAAACCAAACCAGCCTCTAGTAGAGTTTTGGCCTTTTAATAAGAACAGCAAAGATAACAATGAGATAACATTTATTGAATGTGTACTATGTGCCTGCCACTGTGTTTAGTATTTTTCACATTACCTATTTTAATATTCATAACAACCCATTGGAGAGAAGTGCTATTGCTATCCTTCCCTTTTTAGAGACGAGGAAACGGAGACCAGCGAGATTAAGTGATTGTCCAACTAGTTGAGAATGCATGGTACATTTGTCAAGATAGACCACATCTTGGTCCATAAAACAAATCTCAATAAATTTAAAAGGATCTGGGGCACAGGTGGCTCAGTCAGTTGAGCGTCTGCCTTCAGTTCAAGTCATGAACTGGGATCGAGTCCCGCTTTGGGTTTCCTGCTCAATAAAGAGTCTGCTTCTCTCCCTCTCTCAATCTATTTCTCTCTCTCCCTCTGCCCATCCCCACCACTCGGGAGAGATATTTATCTATCTCTTTCAGATAAATAAATAAAATTAAAGAAATAAAATTAATTTAAAATAATCAAAATTATACGAAGAGTTTTCTGGCCACAATGAAATTAAATGAGAAACCAATAATAATAATAATATATCTGCGAAAACCCCAAATATCTGAAAATCAAACAACACATTGATAAGTAATTCAAGGACTGAAGATGAGCTCACAAGGCAAATTAGAAAACATTTTTTAAAATACAACAAAACTATGATATCTTAAAATTTGTGCAATGCAGCTAAAGCAATGTTTAAAGGAAAGGTTCCAGATTTACATGCTTATACTAGAAACAATGAAATATCTAAAGTCAATGATGTACGCTTCCACCTTAAGAAAATATGAATAAGAAACAGAATAAACTAAATCTAAAGAAGGAAATAATGATAAGAGCAGAAAATGATGAAATATAAGACAGAGACAATACAAAAATTAGCAGAGTCTAAATTTTGCTCTCTAAAAATTGTTGGCAAAATTAATAAGCCTCTACCTAGAATAAAAAGAAAAAAAGTATACCTATCATCAATATCAGAAACAAAAAAGGGATTATCACTACAGATCCCAGAGATATTAAAAGGATAATAAGAAAATACCATGAGCCAACAAATTTGATAAATTTATGCCAACAAATTTGATAAATTTGATGAAATAGATGAATGTTCTGAAAAATAAAACTAAAGAAAAGTGATACAAGAAATAGAAAATCTAAATAGCTTCATGTCTATTAAAGAAATTATATTTCTTGTTAAAAACGTTTATAAAAAGAAAACATCAGGTCCAAATGGTTTCACTGGTAAAGTCTATCAAATATTCAAAGAGTAAATAGCACCAATATTACATAAAAATTTTCAAAATATAAAGAAGGATCACTGCCTGACTGCTTTGTAAGTGCAGTGTATCCTTAATATCAAAGTCTGACAAAGACATTATAAAAAATAAAGAAAGAAAATTACAGTCCAATATCCCTCATAAATGTAGACACAAAATCCCAAACAAAATAATAGCAAGTTGAATCAAAAAACATGTAGAAATAATAATGCATTATGACTAAGAAGGGTCTATCCCCAAAATGAAAGTTTGGTTTGTGTTTGAAAATCAATCTTTAAATGTAATTCAGCAAAATAATGGAATAAAGGAGAAAATCATATAATTATTTCAATAGATGCAAGTAAAGCATTTAAAAAAAAATTCACTCATTCCAGATAAAAACTCATAGTAAACTAGAAATAGTAGGGAACTTTCTCAAACTACTAAAAAGCATCTACAAAAAAAAAAAAAAATCTACAGCTAACATCATACCTAATGATGAGAGATTGAATTATTTTCCTTTGAGATCTGGAGCAAGACAGAGATGCCTGCCTTCACCATTTCTGTTCAACATTATTCTAGAGGCTTTAGCCACTGCAATAGGGAAAGAAAAAGAAAGAAGAGGCATAAAACTCAGGAAGGAAAAAAATAATTATCCCTACTTGTAGGTACTAAAATCTATGGAGAAAAATCCAAGGGAGTTTGAAATACAGCTGTGAATTTAGCAGTGTTACAGCATACAAGATTAATATACAAAAATTAATTGTATCCTTATGTGCTAGTATCAAATAGCTGATGAAATTAAGGATGCAATCCTATGTATAAGTAGCAACAAAAAATACTAAAGAAATCTAACATAAGACGTCCAGAACTTCTGGGGCGCTTGGGTGGCTCAGTGGGTTAAAGCCTCTGCCTTCGGCTCAGGTCATGATCCCAGGGTCCTGGGATCGAGCCCCACATCAGGCTCTCTGCTCAGCTGAGAGCCTGCTTCCCTTCCTCTCTCTCTGCCTGTCTCTCTGCCTACTTGTGATCTCTGTCTGTCAAATAAATAAATAAATAAATAAAACCTTAAAAAAAAAATCCAGAACTTCTGCATTGAAAACTACAAAGTATTGTTGAGAAAAATTAAGAAAAACTTAAATAAATGGGAAAATGTCACATTTACAGTCTGTGAGACTCAATATTATTAAGATGGCACTTTTCCCGACAGTGGACTACACAATCCCAATAAAAACTCACAAAAAAATTTTTAGTGGAAATTGATAAATGAATTCTAACATTCACATGGAAATTTAAAAAAGTGTAGAATAACAGAAATGATTTTTCAGGAAGAGTCAGATAACTTATCCTATTTGCTTTTGAGACTTAATTATAAAGTGACAGTGATCAAGATAGTTTTGGTATTAGTCAAAATACTAACATATAGATCAATGGAGCAGGTTAGAGAGTCCATAAATAGACCCACATGTCTTTGGTCAATTGTTTTGACACGGGTGCCAAGGCAATTTTGTAAGGGAAGAAAAGTCTTTCAACAAATGGTGCTAGATGTCCATGTGGGGAAAAAGTGAACACTGACACTTAACCCACACCATACATTAAACAATGATTCAAAATACATTATAAAGCAAAATATAAAACTTGAAATTATAAAACTTCTAAAAGAAACCATAGAATATTCTTGCAACCCTAAGATAGGCAAAGTTTTTTAGTTAGAACCCAGCAAGTACAAACCACA
>RCUC01088520.1:0-19373 GCA_003697995.1 Taxidea taxus jeffersonii | reverse complement strand
AGAGATCACAAGTAGGCAGAGAGGCAGAGAGAGGAGGAAGCAGGCTGTCCGCAGAGCAGAGAGCCCGATGCGGGGCTCGATACCAGGACCGTGGGATCACGACCCCAGCCGAAGGCAGTGGCCTTAACCCACTGAGCCACCCAGGCGCCCCCAAATATTAAATATTTTTAATGTAGCTGTGAGCTTATAAAACTTACATGTGTATGTAATATTATAATGTAATATAACATGTAATTCGGTGTATACATTTTGATACATATGCTTGCTTATATATTTAAATCCTGTTCCTTCATTCAACAACAGTAGGTGTGTTAGTTCATGTCATGCACCAGGCACCATACTGGAAATCAAACAGGTATAAACAAAGACCTTCTGTTCCAGGAGTTCAGAGTCCACTCAGAGACATGTAAATCACAGCGGAACACAGTAATACATTTGAATTTCTTTTTTAAATGGAAATTATCTGAGAAATGAACAGAGTGTATGGATGTACAGAGAACAGAGCAAGTAAATATAGCACAGATTTGGACCAGAATTTGGGAATCTCAATTAGATGTAAATATAAAAAAAATAAGATGGCCCTTATTAATACTATTTTGATTTGTAGTGGTTACTGAAAACATTAGCAGCCTTCAAATTAAGTTCAAAATGTATGTAATTTGACATGTTATATGAATAAATACCAAAAGAAGAGAAGGAAAAGATGAGGAAAATCTAAAATTGGAATTAAAATTAGAAGTAAACTAAAACTATAAATACATGTGGACAGTAGAAATATAGAAAATATGTTGTATATTTCTTCATATTAAAATCTTTAAGTATGTCAGCATTTGCTAACCCTGATGGGACCTCTTAGAATTTTGTACTTTCATGCTGTCTATCATATATATTACATATGCCACTGGGAACAACACACCAAGGTAAAACTTTGGGCAGGCAGTTTAATTTAGGCAGCAAGGAATAAAAAACAAATCATAGATCTGAGACAGCCATTTTGTGCAGAGATAAAAGATTTGCCTGAGGATGTATCCATAGAGACAGAAAAATTAATGGCTGCCAGGAGATGAGGAAGGGGGGGAATTGGACTAACTGCTAATAGGTATGAGGTTTGTGGGATGATAAAAATATTTTGGAATTAGGTAATGATGATGGTTGCAAAACAGTCAGTATACTAAAAACTACTGAGGTGTACACTTTAAAATGATAAATTTTATGTTATATGAAGTGTATCTACGTTTTTAAAGTGCTCTAAAAAATTTGGCCAAAGAGTCAGGAATGCCAAATTCTAAGTGCATTATTTAATTTATCTGATATCTGATTGATGTTTATATCAATTCCTAGCAAAAGAAAAAAATCAATGGTGATATAGTGATTTCCCTCATAAAATTGAATATATTTAAAGGAATAATTAAAAACAACAATTTTATGTTAAGTCTCCAGTTTTTGAAATTAAAAAATTTACTGATCCATTAAGTCTGGAACCACTGAAATAACTTTTTTTGAGATCAAGACCTGAGCTGATATCAAGAGTAAGAGGCTTAACCGATTGAACCACCCAAGCACCCCTGAAATAATGTATTTTAATCATCATCGCACATGCCATAATGAGCAACTTCACATTTAAATGGGCATGGCATATGGAAAAACTCTGGGAAATGATTGCTATTAAAGTTTAAGAGGCATTATTGCTTTCCTAACTTAAGCATGTAAAGATACATATTTGATGGACTGGATATAAACCTAGACTCAATTCTTACACAGGAGGATTAGGCAGATTGCTTAATTTCTCTAAAGTAATTTTAGTGATTTGTAGAGTTAAAGCAAAGATTAAGTGACTCTCTCTATATATCCACACATACCACACACACACATACATATCTGTTGTGTTTGGGATCTTTATAATATAGTTATACCACAAATACCTGAATCCTTAAGTTTCCTATAGAATGACAATCAGTAACTAGGCAGAATGGATTCTGCAAGATTGATCTTTCTATATTTATCTCTATCCAGGAAGAAATGGCCAGGGACTGCTAAATGCCTGATATCTGGAGGAAGGACTGATTTCAGAGTCACTTCATTTGACCCCAGGAAGGTACAGCTAATTAGCCAGCCATGAAGAACTGAGGAGACAGGTCTACACATCAAGTCTCTAGGATGTCTTTCTGGGGTATGTAAAAAGCTTTGGTGCCAGAATCACTCGACTTAATTCAGGCTCTGCTACTTACCAGCTATGGGGCCCTAGAAAATTACTTGCCCTCTTGGGCCTCCATTCACTCATCTTTGAAATGGGAGTAATCAATTACCTTCTCCATAAGGTTGTTGGAAGGATTAAATAAACTATTTCATGTAAAACACACTCAGAAGGATGCCTGGCATATGATGAACAATAAATAGTAAGAGTTTGAAGTCAAAAGAATGACAATGTTGATTCCTACCCTCTAGCAATTCACACAACTTCTTGAGGTTAGAAAAAAAAAATTAATTCCAGCTGTGCTTGTCATCAAGAAGTACTCAACTTTTGCTGTGCCCTATCTATCTTTTAATCTGTCCTTTCTAACCTCGAGAACACAATTGTTTGCTGGAGCTTCTGAGTGTCCAAAGGACAGGTTCTAGATGAAATTAAATCCATAAAGCAGACCTTCAGGACCTTCCTCTCTCCACCAGGTCACAACATTCAGGCATTTAACCAACAAGATCATCAAAATTTCACATATATTTGTGATAAAGGCAAGTGTAACTCTGTTAGGAGAAAATGGAAATTTGAAAGGGTGGAGCATACTATACCATATGCAATTTGCAACAATGGACCTAATGCAGGGAAATGTAGAAAGGATGAGATATAGAAGGTAGACTTCAGGATATCTTTTATAGAACATCTTTTATTTCATATAAATCTATAGCTCCATGTTCACATTTTCATTCTTTCTGGGCCTTTAAAATTTATTCACTTTTCCCTAAAACAGATCTTGAAGGTCTTTAAGAAAAGTGGATTATAATTGTGAGGTCAGACTCTGAACACCTGCAGCTAGCTGTAAGCCCTGCTGTGATCTACTTTTTTTAACTTATTGTGGTAAAAGCACTTAATATATCTACCCTTTTACATTTTTGAATGCACAATACAGTATTAACTATAGGCATGGTGCTGTACAGCAGATCTCTAGAACTTACTCATTTTGAATAATTGAAACATTAACAGCAATTCCCCATTTCTCTCTTTTTCCAACCTGTGGCAATCACCATTTTATTCTGTTTATATGAGTTTGACTCTTAACACCTCATGTAAGTGGAATCATGCAATATTTGTCCTTCTGTGACTGTTTATTTTATTTATCATAATGTTCTCCAGGTTCATCCATGTTGTTGAATATGGCAGAATTTCCTTCTTTTTTAAGGCTGAGTAATATTCCATCCCTTTTTCTGTCAATGGGAATTTAGGTTGTTTCTATATCTTGGTTACTGTGAACAGTGCTACAAAAAACATGGGAGTGCAGATATTTTCTTGAGATCCAGATTTTATTTCTTTTGAATAAATTCCCAGAAGTGGAATTGCTGGACTGTATAATAGTTCTATTTGTAATTTTTGGGAAGATCTTCATACTGTTTTTTATAATGGCCACATCATTTTACATTCCCCAGAACAGTACATAAGGGTTATAATTTCTCCACATCCTTGTCCATACTTGTTACATTTTTATTATTATTATTATCATTATCATTATTGTTATTATTGCCACCCTGACAAATAGATATGAGATGGTGATACCTCATTGTGGTTTTTATTTGCATTTCCTTGCTGTTTCATGATGTTGTTTATCTGGTCACATACCTATTGGTCATTTGTATGTTATCTTTAGGGAAGTATCTATTAAAGTCCTTTGCTCATTTTTTTTTTTGAGCAAGAGATCATACATGTATGAGGTGGAGGGAGGGGCAGAGGCAGAAAGAGAATCTTAAGGAGGCCCCACAACCAGTGCAGAACTCAGTGTGGGACTTATGACCCTCAGGTCATGACCTGAGCCAAAGTCAACAGTCAAAGGCTTAACTAACTGAACCACCCTCAGGTGCTCCCCTTTTTGGAGGATTTTTGCTATTGGGGGTTTTGCTATTGAATTGTAAGGAGTTCATATATATTTTGGAGACTAACCCCTTACATACTTACTTACTTAGAAACATATAGTTTGCAGATATTTTCTCCCATTCTGTAACTTGCCTCTGTGGATTATTTCTTTTTTATTCTACTTTTCTATTTTTTATTTTATTTCTATTTTTTATTCTATTATTATATTTTTCTATTTTTTACTTTGATGTAGTTCCTCTTATCTATTTTTGCTTTATGGTTTGTCCTTTTGGTGTCATATCCAAGAAATTACTCCCTAGACCAATGTCATGGAGCTCTTGACTGTTTTCTTTCAGGAATTTCACAACTCCAGGTCTTACATTTAAATCTTTCATCCACTTTGAGTTGATTTTTGTATGTGATGTATGTTTGTTTTGGGGGAGTGAGTAAAAACAAAATGAAATATAAGAACATTTTTTTTTGAAAAACATAAAACTTGAAATATGTCATTTTTGAAATAAAGGGATATTTTCCATTCTCTTTTCTCAAACAATTTAACATTGTTTATGGATTTTGCTCTAAACTACATGATATGTAGATGCCATGTGCAGACATAGTCCCTCCCCTCTTAGAGTTTACATCCTAGTAGGGTTTTTAGCTTCCATCAGTCTACCTGGAATAAAGCTAGAATTTGTTTGGAGCAAATATTTGAGACTGGCTATGTTTCTAAACTTTAATATGCATTCACCCCTGGTGATCTTATTAAAATGCAGCTTCTGAATCAGCTGGTCTACCTAGGGCCTAAAATTCTACATTTTATTTTATTTTATTTTTATTTAAACATATAATGTAACCCCACCACCCTCTCCCAACCCCCCTCCCCCCCAACACCCTCAGTTTGTTTTATGACATTAAGAGTCTCTTTTGGTTTGTCTCCCTCCCGATCCCATCTTGTTTCATTTTTTCTTTTCCTACCCCCTTAACCCCCACCCCCATTACATCTCCACTTCCTCATATCAGGGAGATCATATGATAGTTGTCTTTCTCCAGTTGACTTATTTTGCTAAGCATAATACCCTCTAGTTCCATCCATGTCGTCACAAATGGTAAGATTTCATTTCTTTTGATGGCTGCATAGTATTCCATTGTATATATATACCACCTCTTCTTTATCCATTCATCTGTTGATGGACATCTAGGTTCTTTCCATAACTTGGCTATTGTGGACATTGCTGCTATAAACGTTCGAGTGCATGTGCCCCTTCAGATCACTACGTTTGTATCTTTAGGGTAAATACCCAGTAGTGCAATTGCTGGGTCATAAGGTAGCTCTATTTTCAATTTTTTGAGGAACCTCCATGCTGTTTTCCAGAGTGGTTGCACCAGCTTGCATTCCCACCAACAGTGTAGGGTTCCCCTTTCTCCGCATCCTCATAGCATTTGTCATTTCCTGACTTGTTCATTTTAGCCATTCTGACTGGTGTGAGGTGGTATCTCATTGTGGTTTTGATTTGTATTTCCCTGATGCACAGTGATGTGGAGCACTTTTTCATGTGTCTGTTGGCCATCTGGATGTCTTCTTTGCAAAAATGTCTGTTCATGTCCTCTGCCCATTTCTTGATTGGATTATTTGTTCTTTGGGTGTTGAGTTTGCTAAGCTCTTTATAGATTTTGGATACTAGCCCTTTATCTGATATGTCATTTGCAAATATCTTCTCCCATTCTGTCAGTTGTCTTTTGGTTTTGTTGACTGTTTCCTTTGCTGTGCAAAAGCTTTTGATCTTGATGAAGTCCCAATAGTTCATTTTTGCCCTTGCTTCCCTTGCCTTTGGCGTTGTTCCTAGGAAGAAGTTGCTGCGGCTGAGGTCGAAGAGGTTGCTGCCTGTGTTCTCCTCAAGGATTTTGATGGATTCCTTTCTCACGTTGAGGTCCTTCATCCATTTTGAGTCTATTTTCATGTGTGGTGTAAGGAAATGGTCCAATTTCATTTTTCTGCATGTGGCTGTCCAATTTTCCCAACACCATTTGTTGAAGAGGCTGTCCTTTTTCCATTGGATATTCTTTCCTGCTTTGTCGAAGAGTAGTTGACCATAGAGTTGAGGGTCTATTTCTGGGCTCTCTATTCTGTTCCATTGATCTATGTGTCTGTTTTTGTGCCAGTACCATACTGTCTTGATGATGACAGCTTTGTAATAGAGCTTGAAGTCTGGAATTGTGATGCCACCAACTTTGGCTTTCTTTTTCAATATTCCCTTGGCTATTCGAGGTCTTTTCTGGTTCCATATAAATTTTAGGATTATTTGTTCCATTTCTTTGAAAAAATTGGAAGGGATTTTGATAGGCATTGCATTAAATGTGTAGATAGCTTTAGGTAGCATAGACATTTTCACAATATTTATTCTTCCAATCCATGAGCATGGAACATTTTTCCATTTCTTTGTGTCTTCCTCAATTTCTTTCATGAGTATTTTATAGTTTTCTGAGTATAGATTCTACATTTTTAACAAGCTTTCATTTTGCTGGCCTGGAGACTACATTTTTTTTTAAAGATTTTATTTATTTATTTGACAGAGAAATCACAAGTAGGCAGAGAGGCAGGCAGAGAGAGAGGAGGAAGCAGGCTCCCCGCTGAGCAGAGAGACAGATGCTGGGCTCGATCCCAGCACCTGGGATCATGACCTGAGCTGAAGGCAGAGGCTTTAACCCACTGAGCCACCCAGGTGCCCCTGGAGACTACATTTTAAGAAGCAAGTTTAGATAAAATGTAAGAGAAAATACCTGACTTTCTGATCATTGATACAGCTAACAATACTGCATGACTAGCCATACTTGTGGCTCTTCTTATGGTGTAGGGAAGAAAAGATTTTCCCTTTGTTCTCCTAGGTTCAATAACTGGGTCTATAAAATAGACAACAGGCAGATTAACAGGAGCAAAGGTAAACAAACTTATTAATTTTTAATATTATGCACACCGGGCATCACAGGAAAAGAAAAAGTAAATACCCAAAGAAGTGGTGAGATTTGAGAGCTTGTATGCCATCTTTAACAGAGGAAGGAGGGGATATAGGCAACTTAGGGGAGAGTAAGTTATTTTTAGGAAAGATGAATGGGCTATTAGAAGAATAGAAAGGAGATATGATAATTTATTACAAAGTGTGTCTGCGTGTTGACTTGACTTCTAGTTTTCCCAGTGGTAGGAGTCAATCCCTGGAAGGGGATTTATGACAACTGAATTCGTTTTGAAGCCTCTGTCTTTAGGCCGGTAAGGGAAGTTCAAAGAAAACCTTCCCCTATATCGGTTGTTTCTCAGGTGCCTTTCCCTCAAAATAATCACTGTACCAAAGTGACATGTTTTGGGGTGTCATGTCCAGAACTTCAACAGCCATACTAAATTAAAATGCTTGTTTCTTGCTGTTGGAGGTTTACACCTGAAATGCTCTTGAAAATTATAATTGTAAAATAACTCTCCAAGAATCTAGATCTCATTGTAGAACAATTAATAATGAATAAAGAAGTGGTTATATGAAATCGAAATACTACTAATAATAAGTACTTAATCTACCACAAAGGAAAGGCCCAACCAAAATTTCCATCTTGCACCAAAATACATGTTCAAAAATCGATATTTGCATGCCCAAGACTTGTTTGAAAAGGCGATTATGGTCTCACAAGTAAATCATAAGAATTTTAAAAATTTTGTAAATGCTGTATTTATATGACAGACAAGAACCACTCTGAAGGAATCATTATGGTTTGGGAAATGATATGCAATTTCAAAATCATCTAAATCATTTCAATTGCCTGTATTTACATTTATATAATGGGTATTTATAATGGTGATTATTTTAGAACTTACCTTGTTTTCCAGGATCTCACGTTGGTTTCTATGGGAACAAGAATGGCTCTGAAGAGGAGCATTTTAAGAACTCTTTTTACATTCAGTGACTGCTAACTGAACTGCAAATTCTATTTGTTAATGATTTTTAACTCTTAAATTTTAACACAGAAATAAAAGTTGGGCATTCTAGCTTCATAAATCTTTTAAATAGTAAAAACTATTTTTATGAAACATCTGGCACATTGAAACATTAGAAAATAAAATAACTGGCTTTAGGACCTAATAATCTATTCACTTTATTAAATTCATTAGTGATTAATCCATATTAGCCATGTGCTTACTCTTGGAAAATTGTGTAAAGAAAACATCATCTGATATATTGTTTTAGTACATTTTCTCTGCTATTGATGTGTGTATATATGTTTTCCTACTTTTGTAAAAATTCCTTTAAAAAGCAGTATAAAATGTTCTGCATTTAAAGTTTCCCTCTCCAGTACCTCACCCATCCTGTGCTATTATTTACCCTGGTACCATGTTATACCTTTACCATGTTCTCACACCAGCTGGAACTTATTTTTAGTATTTTTTGAAACAAGCTCATAAGTCATCAAATTTCACTTTTTCTTTTCCTTGGAATAGATTTTTAGATCATAAAAAGCCCAGTGTGTAAGTTATGTATTACATTTGTGCAGTTTACTATATTTAATATTTCCTCACATTTCATGTTTTCCTATAAACTTTATTTTTTTTATTCTCTGGAGAAATGATATTTCAGTATATTTTTATTTAATTCCCTCTCAAAGTAATTAAAACCCACTAAAAATAAGGGAAGCTTATTTCAGAAAAGAGTGCTAAAACTAAATTTTTGTAATGTCCAAACTATAAAAGATGCCGGTTGAAAGCACATGGCATCTCATAACCAGCTTATGTAATAGCTACTCCAGTTATTGCTGACATATAATCTGTGTCTTAAATCCAAAAAGTGCAGGTTGATGGCAGAGTGCCAGGCAGGGTGGAATAAGTGAGAGTGTTTTTTACCTTCTTGGGTTGGTGGATTTCTGCTGTTAACAGTGTTGCCCTAGCATTGGTCAGGATTGCTAGAGACTAGGGGCAGTTTGAGAAGTGAGGCTGCTGGCATTGTATGACCAAGAGACTATCCTGTAAAGTACTGACGTGGTATAAACCCCAAGAGATTATTGTTGTTGTTGTTGTTTTTGTAAAAGTATTTTTCATTAGATTTGATTTTATGAAGTAAATTAGGGATTATTACACTTTGGAAAAAGTGAAAATAAATAAATGGGAAATATGTAACCAAATGTTTTGGGAAAATGATTAATTGATTGGCTCTTCTGTTTTCTAAAAGTTGATTTTCAAGTGAGGCAGAAAACAAGCTGAAAAGTAAAAGCAAGTATTATGTTAATCTTCAGAAGAGAAATATTTATAAGGTATCTGAATCTGAAAGTGAGGAAAATGATTGTTAGGGCCACTCAAAGTAGGGTCCATGGACCAGTGCCTGTCTAGGAAAAGATAAATACAAAAAGTGACTCTTAGAGCAGATTGACATTGCCACTTCACCCAACTCTGTGATTTTGTATTTTACAAAAATCAGTCCATGGCATTTGGAAACTTGTGAAATTTGCCCTTCACTACAATTAGTTTGAGTTGCACTGATTTAGCATAAATTACTATAAACCAGGGGAAAAAAGAGTGCCATTTGAACTTCATAGTATTGAAAATAATTTATACTATGTGATTCTGTCTGAAAGCTAGGAAATGAAAGGTTTTTATCTCTGAAAGGTCTCTTTCTAGCCCTATAATAACATCTTTATTTTCGTAAGATTATAGCAAAGGAGGCTGCTGCTGTTATTCTCTCCTTTTGCAGATATAAAACAAAAGTACAAAGGGCTTAAGTGAGATGTCTGGTATTACACAATTACCATCAAAATTTTAAAGGCAAGGGAAGAGCATTGCACAGAACTTGTTTAATATTCTGATGAATAAAATAAAAACAGCCTAGCTTGATTATGGCAGCAAATTGGATATATTTGCAATTTCATATGGTAGATGGCAGTGCTTTGTCTTAAGGTTTCAGAAGGAAAAGCATTGTTTTACATTCATTCAGTGGATGACTAGTGAAACTACACATACTAAAAATCAAGGTGAGGAGTTTGAAATAATTTACTAAGCAAAACCAAAATTGAAGAGAATGAAGAAAAGTAGGAACACATGTAGATTTTGGCTAAAGAACTGTTAAGAGCAGAAATATAAGTCTGTTAAGAGCAGAAATGTAAGTCCACACTTCTTTGAAAGATGTAAAATCCTGTGAGAGAAAAGGCCTGCTACCTTGGACTATAGATATAAATAAAATGAAAATATGAAAGGGAGAGTTTAGACATACTCTGGGAGTTTTTGTTAATTGTTGAGAGTATTAGGTTAGTTGAGTGGGCGCCTAAAGGAATCTCTGAGGACATTTAAAACCTCATTGAACAAAGCCATGGACATTGTATTATGAAGAGCAAGACTTCAATGGCAAGGGGGATGGACTGGATCAACCATGAGGTCTTTTCCAGCTCTAATTTCTAGTATTCCATAGCTCTGAAGAATAGTTGCTAAATTGCTTGATCAACCCAGACAAACAAAACTCAACACAAGAATAAAACCCCAGACAAAACAATAAAGTTAGCCAAAATTGAAACACGCCCCTCCAAAAAGAAAAACAAAAACCCTAAATCTTGCATCATACACCAAAGACGACAAATTCAGGCTCTGGCAACCTGCCCAGAGAAATGAATTCCAGAGACAGGACCCTTCAGTGAGCAAGCCCAACCAAAAAGTGGAGAGAGTTCAACTTCTCAGTCAGGCTTGCAAAACCTCCCAGATGATCTTATACTAGAGCAGGCTTAAAAAGTGAAAAGGGAAAGAAATCTATTAAAGAATCTGTTCTATGAGTGAACTGTTCATTCAACAAAGATTTATGGAGTGCCTGCTATACACCAGCCACTACTCTAGGATAGGGTACATCAGTGAGCAAAACAGACAAGATCTCTGTCCTTGTAATACTTATATTCTAGTATGAAGAACAACACAGGGTGGTGTATCGTATATTAAGGGGTGGTAAGTGCTAAGTGGGGTAAAAGTAGGATTAAAAAGATGAGGGGTACGGAGTGGAACGTTGGGAAGTGACTGTATTTAATAGTGCCATTAGGGTAGGATGCAGGGAGGAGACATCTGAGCAAGGCTGGAAGTGAAAGGAGGTAGCCAGGTGGATTTGTGGCAGGGAGAACATTCAGCGTAGCAGGAAGGTTGGAGCAAACCTGGTGCATCTGAGGAACAGGAAGGAGGCTGGTGTGGATGGAGGAGAATGAGCATAAGGAAAAGTATAGAGTGAGTCAAAGAAGCCTTCTGAGTTGTTATTAAGACCTTGTCTTTTACTCTGAGTTAACTACCCACAACATCTTGCTTCTAGGAGCCTAGGAACTCAGTAAGAAACTAATTCATGCCAGGTAGCAACCTCCCTGGGAAACCACTCCACCCACATGTCAACAGTGTTTCTGCAGGTTACTTGCTGTAGTAATGTCAGCTTTATCCAGGCATATGGCCCCTTAATGTAAAAATATGTCCTATAGTTACTGCTACTGAGAATGAGGAATGCTCATCAATACTGAAACTCTGGATATCTCCTTCCATTAATTCTTAGATCACAATAAAAAAATCCAAACACAATTATATTTGTGATATTTGTATGTTATTTGCACATATATGAAATATGTCTTTTGTAACAGAAAATACACTCCTAATATCAGCAGTACTATTATGGGCTCATGCTTTTGAAACCTAATCTTTATTAAGCGCTTGATGAATATTTAAATGTAAAGAGAAGCATAAGAAAATCAATTTAAAAAACAAAAACTGGGGGCGCCTGGGTGGCTCAGTGGGTTAAAGCCTCTGCCTTCGGCTCAGGTCATGATTCCAGGGTCCTGGGATCGAGCCCCGCATCGGGCTCTCTGCTCAGCGGGGAGCCTGCTTCCTCCTCTCTCTCTGCCTGCCTCTCTGCCTACTTGTGATCTCCGTCTGTCAAATAAATAAATAAATCTTTAAAAAAAAAAAACGGATCTGCTTATGAGAAGTAAAGACATTATGAAAGGAATTATTAGATGTTTTCAGGTACTTGGAAAAATTATAATAAAATTACAAGTTAAGTTAGAAAAGCACTCTTAATATTTATTCATTAATTGAAAAAATTGTGCTGAGTGCCTGCTTTGTGTTTGGCAAGTTTTCTAGACTCTTATGGACAAAAGGAGCAATAGAGGAAAGCCTGCAGCCTATTATGTTTCTCCCTTAAGATTCTCCTCAGGCAGTTCACCAGATCATCCTTGTGTAACAATATGCAGTTGAGGACATAGGTTGGAGGCTCATCTGCAAACCAGTATCACCTTTTAACATGGAATATGTCAGGAAAGGATGCTTCATGACTTTTCCCCATCTGGTCATTCCCCTCAGGCAGACAACATGCTGAAGTCTTAGGAACTTTAGGTGAGGAAAAGAGCACAGCATTTGAGTTAAGAGCTTTGCGGTCCAATACACCAGGCATCAGCCATGGGTGACTACTGGGCAACTGAAATGTGGCTAGTCCAAATTGAGATGTTCTCTAAGTATAAAATATACAGGATTTTGATGATTCAGTTTGAAAAAGAGAATGCAAGCTATCTAAACATTTTTATGTTGATTACATGTTGAAATGATAATATTTTTATTTTTTTAAAACATTTTATTTATTTGACAGAGAGAGATCACATGTAGGTAGAGAGGCAGGGGGAGGGGGAGGGGAAGCAGGCTCCTTGCTCAGCAGGGAGGCCTGATGCAGGGCTCCATCCCAGGACCCGGGGAACATGACCTGAGCCTAAGGCAGAGGCTTTAACCCACTGAGCCACCCAGATGCCCCAAGAAATAATAACACTTTTTTTTTTTTTTTAAAGATTTTATTTATTTATTTGTCAGAGAGAGTGAGCACAGGCAGACAGAGAGGCAGGCAGAGGCAGAGGGAGAAGCAGGCTCCCCGCCGAGCAAGGAGCCCGATGTGGGACTCGATCCCAGGACGCCGGGATCATGACCCGAGCCGAAGGCAGCCACTTAACCAACTGAGCCACCCAGGCGTCCCTAATAACACTTTTAATACATTGGGTTAAATAAATATGCTATTACTTTATCTTAGTTCTTTTTACTTTTTATATGTGTCTACTAGAAAATTTAAACTTAAATCTGTGGCTTAATTTCCCCAAGAGATGGGATCTGTGTTTGTTTCCTGTATCAGCTCAGTACTATTGCATAATAATAGTTTATTATGAGTACTCTGCTCATTGAGTGGCAAACTCTCTTCCAAGCAGATTACTTGTATTTAAACATTTAGTGCTTATAATAAGCCTGTGAGGAATGATTTCTCTGGTTGAGTAATTTGAGGCACTGAAAGGTCAAGAAACTTGCCAAAGGCTACACATCTAGCGACCAGGAGAGCAGGAAGGCTTTAAAGTTGTAACTAATCCAGTGACTCTCAACACCTGAGTGTTCATCAAAATCACCAGTAGAGCTTGTTAAAACACAGATTGCTGAGCTCCCCCTTCTGAGGTTCTGACTTATTTGATCTGGGGTGTAACCTGAGAATGTGCATACCTAACGAATTTCCAGGTGATACTGATGCTGCTGATGTGCAAACCACATTTTGAGAACCATTAGCCTAATTCAGTGCACTTATCCCACCAGCCTCCAATGTTAATGAAGTCTTCAGCCTTTTCGAACCATAATTTCTTTACCGTAAACTGTGGATATTTCATATACCAGAAACTTTACCATTTTAAAGAGTACAACTCCACAGTTTTAGTATGTTTACAGTTTTGCAACTATCATTGCTATCTAATTCCAAAATATTTCCCTCACTCCAAATAGAAACTCAAAACCTGTTAGCAGTCATTCCGTTTCCCTCTCTCCCAGGCTCTGACAACCACTAATAAACTTTCTTTCTCTATGGATTTGCCTATTCTGGACATTTCATGCAAATGAAGTAATATAATGTGTGGTCTTTTTGTCTGACTTCTTTTCCCTTACCATACTGTTTTCAGGGTTCATCCATATTATAACATCTATCGATACTTCATTTTATGGCCAAATAATACAAAATTGTACCATTTTTTGTGGTGCACAGATTTTGTCCATTTCTCAATTGATGCACATTTGGGTTGTTTCCCCTTTTTGGTTATTATGAATTTGTGTGGATGTGTTTTCATTTTTTCATGGGATATAACTAGGAGTGAATCCAATAGGAGTAGAACTGCTGAATCATATGGTAACTCTATATTTAACTTTTTGACGAACTGACAAACTCTTTCCAAACCATTGTACCATTTTACATTACCATTGGCAATGTATGAAGACTCCAGTTTTTCCATAACTTTGCCAGCATTTGTCATTGTCATTTTGATTATACCCATCCTAGTGGGTATGAGGTAGTGTCTCATTATGATTTTGATTTGCATTTGTCTAATGATTAATGATGTTCATTTTTTTCAAGTGCTTATTGGACATTTGTATATCTTCTTTGGAGAAATGTCTATTCAAATCCTTTGCCCATTTTTAAATTGGGTTGTCTTTTTATTTTTGTGGTAGAACGATTCTTTAGGTATTCTGGGTACAAGTTCCTTATTAGATATATATGATTTGCAATTTCTCCCATTCTGTGGGTTGTATTTTCACTTTCTTGATGGTGTCCATTGAAGCAAAAAGTTTTTAATCTTGTAATTTATATATTTTTTAAAATAGCAACTATATATATTTAAGTATACAACATGATAATTTGGTGTACATATATACTGTGAAATGATTACTACAATTAAACAGAATAACATATCTCCTCACATAGTTATCATTAAGTTTTTAATCTTGATGAAATTCAATTTATCTGTTTTTTATCACTTGTGCTTTTAGGTCACATCTAGAAACCATTGCTTAATCCAAGGTCATGAAAGTTTAGGTCAGTGATCCATTTTCAGTTAGTTTTTATACATGGTGTGAAATAAAGGTCCAACTGTATTCTTTATCATATGGCTATCCAGTTATACCAGCACCATTTGTTGACCATAGGATCCTTTTAAAATTTAGATAAAAATATTTCAGAGGTGGTATTAATTATACCGCCTTTATTAATATTATTAATTAATACTAATATTAATGTCTATTAATATTAATTACAATACTATTTTCCCCTTTTGGTGCTTCCCTGCAATTCTATCAAAGTGTTGTAAACACTGTATGTAGAACAAAACAAATGTCCTGTGAATTAAAACTTCAAGTCGGTAATGACCGACTACAAGATAGGTTTGTTCAATTGCACTTCTTCATTTACTGTTATGTATTAAAGCACCAACATCCCTGCTGTTATGTCAACCTATATTAATTCTCCCATTCACATATAAAGGATGAGGAAAAAAGGAATGTTTATCCTATATGATTCTCCTTTGTGATTTTATAATACCATCTCGCCCTTATTTGTGCTTATGGTACCTATTCATCTGATATAACTACAAATCTGAAATGTGGTGAGTTATTGCTATATACTACTGTAGTAATGGATATACAAAAGAGACCAGAATAAGATAAATGCTAGGGAAAAAAGTTTTAGAAAGGAAAGAAAAAAGGCAAGTCCTATTGTGGGACTGACAATTAATGTATGTAGATACTTCCTTTCCATAGGAAGTCAGCTAAATGGAATATAAAACACATTGTCCAAATGTTGTAAGAAGGTTGCAGTGAGGGTAAAGATAAAGAGTTTAAAAGGTGTGGATACATGTGGCATCCAGAAAAATGAGAATTTTAAAGTAAGAATGTTTTGGTGTGTCCCTAAACTAAGGGCTCCCAGACCAGTGACAGGAATAGTTAGGCTCCTAGGCAGATATAAGTCTGTGGTGCCATAATTCTAAGGGGAAGTTTCATTATCGGCTTTAAAACATTCTTTTTGCTTTATTCCCTGCCTCCATAGTCATTAAGCCTATGTCTGTCCTTGGTTCATTTCTGAGGTCAATATCTGGAAAAAAAAATTCTTAGTGTAAATGGTTTGCATTATAAATGAACAAAGTTTTCTAGTGACTTTGTGGAACATAAGCCTAAACTCCATTAGATGAAGTTCTGGATCTAAGGACTGAGGAAAAATCCTAGACTAGCATTAAGTCCAAGCAACATTGCTGAGTAGAACATGATAATGAAATTAGAAACTAAGCCACAGAGCCTTGTACATTTGTTTCAGAATCACATATATATTTAAAAAAATTCTTATTAGTTACTATAATGAGTCAAATGATAGAAATAAAATTTGAAGTCAGATTCTTCTTTTTGAGTAAATTAATTTAACAACTCCTTAGCATTCAAAGAATTCTGGATAGGGATGTAAGTATCTCAGTATGTTTAAGGGAGGTAGTAATTCTTTAAATACATATTTCTGGTGCCCCTGGGTGGCTCAGTGGATTAAGCCGCTGCCTTCAGCTCGGGTCATGATCTCAGGGTCCTGGGATCGAGCCCCACGTCGGGCTCTCTGCTCTGCGGGGAGCCTGCTTCCTCCTCTCTCTCTCTGCCTGCCTCTCTGCCTACTTGTGATCTCTGTCTGTCAAATAAATAAATAAAATCTTTTTAAAATAAATAAATACATACATACATACATACATACATATTTCTGTGAAAATGCCCACTGAATTTGGTAACATGCAGTTGAAAGTTCCTGAAAAGCACACATTTCCCCCAAATAAGAACCCGATCAACATTTTCCCTTATTATTTCTTATGAAGTTCACTCTTATGAACAAGAACTGCAAACCAAAGGTGTTATCCCACAACCTCAGACTAGGGATTATGACTGGAAGACTTTTATTTAATTTATTACTTTTTACAACTTCCTCCATGCTTATTACATTCTTTTCTGGTGTCAGCATTCCTATAGTACTTAAGTCTAAACCTCTAAAGCAAAAATGGTGTGCATGTCCATACAGTTAACAAGAAAGTACTAGGGAGTACATGATCCACTCACAGCCAGTCTTGGAGATGAGAAGAAACAGGAGTCTCCAGGGATAGTTGCAGTGGGCATAGTATTAAAGAGAAAAGGAATGCAAGCTATGGAATTCAAGTCTTACAACTTTAAAATCATGTGGTAAATTTATGTTCCCTAAAATTCTTGGTCAGTAGCTACCATGAATCCTAAGTCTTGATCACGGTGAGTTCTATGGACTACATGAGGGAAGAAAAGGAGCAATGGGAAATTACCTTAGGCCAGAGACTGGACCCGGCAGGTTCCACAGAAGAATAGCCTGCCTGTCTTCTGTTGGTCCAACCCAGTGAGATTCTCTTGAATTAGGTAGTGATAGCACAAACCAGAAGAACAACAGACACCACAGAAGTGATTACCAAACCCCTGGCTGCCTAGTTTCTGGTATAGACTTAGGTCTCTTTTCAGAGCCTGCAGTCGCCTTTACTGTCTTGTGACTTCTGATTACATGTGGGGTTGTTTCTACACTCAGACCTGTGACTGAATTGAACAGCTGATTGCCTCACTCTGTTTCATGTTACCTGACAAGATCAAGCAATGGTGTGTCAACTCCATGGCTCAGGGATGGTGAGCAGAGGCAAAGCAAGCATGGATAGTGAAAGCCAGCACCTAGGGACTTACAAAAAGCATGCATTTTTAGGATATTAGAAAAGCAAGCTGTCATTAGCTTAATTTTGAATTCTGGGGCTGATTCCAAGCAAAGTAAAATTCCCCACATCCTGGGCAGAGCAAGTCTGTACATGTGGTGGCCGTGATGTCCTTTCCCTAGGCAATCACTTCTCTTACCTTAGAACAGCACAGTGAGGTTGCCAAAGACTTTCCCCCTCACATCGAGGGCCTGATTCATGAAGCAGTGACTTGCTGGGTTACACCATGTCCTGGATTTAAAAAACTGAGCAGGAGCCAGGGTGTGGACTATCTCTGTAATTCTGTCCCCAGCCTGTGTCAGCATGTCTTGGTATTTAAGCAAAGTTTAAGTGCATACTGATTTGTATGAAGAAAATTCAACAAAAGAATAATATCATTATAGGCATCATCACTGACAGGAAAGTCAAATACTCTGGTCACTGGGTGAAATGGACGAAAATTGTATTTTAAAAAGCTCTGATATTATAATGTTAGCCCTAAAGTAATTCTTTTTATAACTATTTATCTATTTCATTGCATCCTTGCATTAAACTTTATAAGCCTCCCATGAGGTAAAATTTTATCTATTTTACAAATGGAAAAATGACTTTTTTAAAGATACTAATCAATAATAAACCTAAAGAAAAAATAGCCCTGAATTTCTTAATCTCTGTTCATGATGACAAGATGGGAAAGTAATTTATTATACTTCCATGATAGAAACATTTGCTATGAATTTTTAAAAATGCTATTTTTTTATGTGCTTGTGATTTTTAAAAAACATGAGAATGGGAGAAGAACATGCATTTTAAGGAATTTATCCAAAACAAAACCCTATTTACATGCTCTTTCATTTTAGTTTTCTAATAATCTTTATTTTCTAGAACAGTTTTAGATTTATAGAAAAATCATGAGGAGAGTATAGAGATTCCCACATAACGCACTAGTAGTTTGCCCTGTCATTAGCATCTTACCTTAGTGTGGTCTTTTTGTCACAATTAGTGAACCAATATCAATATATTATTTTTAATTAAAGTCTGTACTTTACTCAGACTTTCTTAGTTTTTACCTATTGTTCTTTTTCTATTCCAGGATATCATCCAGGATGTCACATTACCTTTAGTAATCCTGTCTCCTTAAGCTTCTATTGACAGTGACAATTTCTTAGACTTTCTTGGTTCTTGATGACCTTGAGAGTTTTGAGGAGTACTTAGGTATTTTGGTATTTTGGTTTCAGCTATATCTATATCTATATTAGGTATATTGTAAAATATCCTTCTATTGAGATTTTTCTAATATTTTTTCTCTTAATTAGATGGAAGTTAACAATATTTAGAAGCAAGACCACAGATATAAAGTGACAGTTTAATCCCATGGTTTATCACTCTTGATCACCTTGACCACCTAGCTGATGTAGTGTTTGTCAGGTTACATGCTCTTTTAAATTTTCATTTAATCATAGAGAATATTCTTGTTATTAAAAATTTTTAACTTTAATTTTAAACATATTTTATCCAAATAGCAATAGAATTAGAACTAGCTATCACTGAACAGATTACAGTACATAAGAGATGACATTACATATTTAGGAGGGTGACAGGAGGAGGAATTACACAACAGAAAAACTGGTTTAGTGAGTCTTAATGTTTATCATGTGCAGGATTCCTCTGGAGCAGGTTGATACAATCAGTTCACTAGCATATTTTACTTTGCAAAACATGTTGCAATTCCTCTTTGGTTATCTCCCCCCTCCTCCCACTGCCCCCCCCC
>RCUC01088519.1:0-11685 GCA_003697995.1 Taxidea taxus jeffersonii | reverse complement strand
GGCTCAGGTCATGATCCCAGCGTCCTGGGATCGAGTCCCACATCGGGCTCCTTGCTCTGCAGGGAGCCTGCTTCTCCCTCTGCCTGCCATTCTGTCTGCCTGTGCTCTCTCTCTCTCTAACAAATAAATAAATAAAATCTTAAAAAAAAAAAAGAGGAAGGGGAACTAAGAGGGTTGCCACTGGAGTTTCTAAGTCTAGAGGGTTTTATGGGTTTTGTGATGGGCTATTTGAATCTGATGAACCCTCCATGCACCTGTCTTGCAATCAGGTTTTTGTCCTCTTTCTATCACGGGAAAGGGTGAAGGGCTCCTTCTGGGTGGTATAAAATCCTTTAAAGTATAGTTTCTTCTTGGGGGATGGAGGGGGCTTTTCCCTGCCTGCCTCTCTTCCAACTATCCTTTATCAGTGGGATAGCCAGTTAAGAACTATTTCTTTGTTTTAGTCCTGTGGGACCTAGAAATTGAAGCCCCCTGGCCACCAGAACCAAGTAATCAAGGGGTGTTCCTTAGGCAGTAGATACAAAGGCCAGTGTATCAGATAGGTGTACAAGCTCTTCTCTGGGAGATACTGCTGTCCTGGAGCAAGGCAGAGAGGGTGGAGATGGTGCCCTCCAGCCTCCCTGTTCCCTGGACAATATTTCTGTCGGCCCCTAGATGTGTGTTCAATTAGGTAACTGCCACTCAGGTGGATGCTGTGAGATAAACAAATAATCCGCTTTCACAGATTTCACAGAAATCTGGGTACTTTCAGTTGGTTGCCTCTACAAAAGGCCCTGGGATGGGAAATCTGCATGCACAAGCCCTTTGAGAACTGTTTCTCAATTTGCTTTATAGCCTTGTGGATCTTGTGGAGCAAGCCCCTTTGGCTTCCAAAGCTAGATGTCTGGGGAGCTCATCTCTCAAATGCAGATCTTAAAAGGTGGCTGCCTGATATAAGGTTCACACCCTTTGCTCCTTAGAGAGATCAAGTTTGTGAATTCTCTCCTGATTGAGTACTGCTGAGTACTGCTGTGACAGTTGTGGGGTTTATGGTGAGATGTGTCTCAGCCCCTCAAACCCACTTCGATGTGCTTTTTTTTTTTTTTTCATTCACACAATGTGTAGGAGTTGCTAAGCCAGCTTCTAGATTTCCTTCAGAGGGAATTATTCCATATGTAACTGTGGATTTGGTGTGTCTATGGGAGGAGGTGAGTTCAGGGACTTTCTGTATTGCCATCTTAACCCATTGAGCCACCCAGGCGACCCTCTGTATTGCCATCTTGAACTACAACTCTCTAATGGAGTTTGTAGATGATTACCAGAATCTTCCCATTTGGGGGATCTAAAATGTAAATAGTATCCCCATTTGCTTTGGGGCATAGCCCTGTGTCCTTTCTCAGTCCTGACCTAACACTCAGCTGCTTTGTGATTTCTAGAAAAATAACTGTGTGCTACCTGAGGATGTGAAGAATTTTTACCTGATGACCAATGGCTTCCACATGACATGGAGTGTGAAGCTGGATGGTGAGTCGGCCTTCGTGCTGTAGGGGACCATTTCTCTGGCTGAGATTTTGAGTATCTGGATAGTTGTCATGAGTTCTCCTAAAGTACAATGTCCAAAAGCTATGATTTTTCCCCTAAAGCCAATAAATACCGTCCTTGCTTCACCCACCATCCACTATACCAGAGTCTAGCTGGTACTTACCTAGAAACTCAATTTAGAGTTCCGTTTTTTTGATGATTCCCAAAGCCTTTCTTTCTCTCTCACAGCTGGCTAGAGGCACTTTTTATAGCTTATTACTGAGCATTTACCATGAACTTTTAGCTTGGAATTATTTTCTCCACTGGCCTAGAAACCATTCTTATCACGATCATTCTGTCACGAGAGTCCTTTGAAGCATGACTGTGGCCTTTGGATCTGGAGTAAGAGAGAGAATGGACAGAGATTAGACCAATGGTCAGATTTTCCCTTACCCACATCATGAAGATAGGCAAGCCCCTTCACAAGTGGCCCACAGAGAAGAAACAAGTCACAAAGTTATCATGAATGAGTCCCTGCTCATTATTCTAATACCTTCTCTCATTTAATCCTCCCAATCCTAGCCTTCTTATGGTGTCCCCATTTCTGTCCCCCTTTCTGCCATTTCGTGGCTAGCTAAAGTCAACAGCTTCTGTGTTTCCTTCCATAATGGTCTGTTCTGCTTGGACTTCCCATAGTCTGTGTACCAGCTATTTTATTGCCTTCGGGTTTTTTTTCAGCAGTTGGATTTCTAAGTCTTTGTATGCCATCCGGTGGCCACCATCCTATATATGACAAGGATTCTATATAATAAGGAAGATAGACCGTTACCTATTCCTTGTTTACACCCTAATCACAGAAGACTAGGAATCAGACAAGGCTGATTCCTAGTCTTCTGTCAAGTTCTCTGCAATGAGTAAGAAAAAATGACAAATAGAAGGGGAGCAATCTTCCATCACGGAAAGCTTACAAGAAGAGAAGAATGGGTCAGTTATATAACCAAAGCTGTTACTTCTATGGGAATTTAACCCTTCGTGCAAGGGAAAAGGGGAGCAAAAACATTTTTTGGTCCTTTACTCTTCAAACAGGGTCCCTAGCCTTGATTTTTGGGTTCTTTTTGAGCATCCCCTTTTTAAATTTTCTTCAGTACTCTATCCTAATGCATGCAGTGGGGTCTCTTCACACATGACTCTTGCTAAAAAAGGTTGGTGCTCTGGGGCATATGGTGCATTGATCCTCTTCCTTCCACTTTCCATTAGATTCCTTAGCCCTGGATCAAACAATAGCTGGGCTTAAGTTACTCCGGCAGAAGTCCTTATGATGATCATGGTAATAGGCTCTTTCTCTTTGCTACTATTTCCATAGAGCACACCATTCCATTGGGCAGCATGGCAATTAACAGCATCTCAAAACTGACTCAACTCAACCAGTCTTCTGTGTATTCACTCCCGAATGCACCAACTCTGGCAGACCTGGAGGATGACACACTTGAAGGTAATTTGAAGGAACTTGTGCTGTGAGTTAGAAATTAGTCTGTTTGTTTCCCTTTTATAATGCTGAAAGCCATAAGAAGATGCTGTGGCATTGTAGTACCTTTCCCACTGTGGCTTCTTAGGACTGTGAGAATAAAGTACAAAAACAGCTTGTATTTTCATTTTCATGAAGAAATGCCAGGGTTGAGATTTTTGTTTTGTTTCCAGCACCCACCTCAGGCCTGGCACATAGTCAGTACTTAATGAATGCTTAGTAAATGAATGAATGTTAAAGATTACTTGACTCAGCATTTCAGTATCAAGAGCTTTCAGGGAGCATGGACTCTAAATGCAGCTCCCTTCCTCCCTCCAGGCTCTTTGCCATCTCTGATTCAAATGGCTGCGGAAAGCTATGAGCAACTGCACATAAGTGAGGACTTTGTCGATTAGAATTGTGTTTGGGTGCATATGTCAGAGACCCAGTTACAACATCTAAACTAAATAGGAGTTTGTTTTTCTCATAACAAGAGATCTGGAACTAGGCTGATGCAACTGTTTGAGAATGACAATAATAAAGTCTCCCTCTGGCTTTCTCCTGCACCAGCCTTTGGATATGGCCTTCATCCTCATCATTGAAGAATGCAGGTTGTACCTCCAAGCTTCCAGTCTATGTACCAGGGAGGAAAAAGAAGAGTAAAAGGCAAAACAACAACAAAAACTGTCTTGTGGCAGAATCTCTTCATTTTTATCAGGAAAACAATAGTTTTCTCAGAAGCTCCTCCCAAAAGCCATTGGCCAAAAGAGAATCAAAAGTTTACCCATAGCTGCAATCTGGAATCTGCAATAGCTGGAATCTGAGGAAGTATGGTTAGCTGTGCCAGTGTTTTCCTCTCACAGAATTGGGGTTTAAGAAAGAAAGGGAGAATGAATATTGACTAAGCAACTAGTGTCTCCAATACTAAGGCCTTGGCTGCACTGAGGTCTGGCAGAGAGAACCGATGGAAGGCTTCTCCATCAGCTGCACAAGCAGGTGCACGTTAGTACAGGCATCCCTTGGAGATATGCAGGTTCAGTTGCAGACCACCCAAATAAAGCAAGTGCAAATGAATTTATTGGTTTCCCATTGCATATACAAGTTAGGCTTATACTATGTTATGGTCTTTAAAGTGCAATTTCTAAAAAAACAATGTACATACTTTAATCAAAAAGTACTTCACTGGGGCGCCTGGGTGGCTCAGTGGGTTAAGCCACTGCCTTCGGCTCAGGTCATGATTTCAGAGCCTGCTTTCCCCTCTCTCTCTGCCTGCCTCTCTGCCTACTTGTGATCTCTGTCTGTCAAATAAATAAAATCTTAAAAAAAAAAAAAAAGTACTTCATTGCTAACATGTCAACCCGTCATCAGCTTTCAGCAACTTGTAATCCTTTTGCTGACGGAGGGTCTTGCCTCCATGTTGGTGGCTGCGTAATGATGGGGGAGGTGGGTTGCTGAAGGCTGGGGTGGCTTGGCAATTTCTTAAAACAAGGTAGTTTCCTGCATCGATTGACACTTCATTCCATGAATAATTTCTTTGTACCGTGCCATGCTGTTTGATAGCATTTTACCCACAGTAAAACTTTTTTCAAAATTGGTGTCTTTCTTCCCAAACCCTGCCACTGTGTAATCATCTAAGTTTATGTTATAGTCTAAATCCTTTGTGCTGATTTCAATAGTCTTCATAGCCTCTTCATCAGGAGTAGAAGCCATCTCAAGAAGCTGCTTTACTCGGGGCACCTGGGTGGCTCAGTGGGTTAAAGCCTCTGCCTTCGGCTCAGGTCATGATTTCAGGGTCCTGGGATCGAGCCCCGCATCGCTCTGCTCAGCGGGGAGCCTGCTTCCTCCTCTCTCTCTCTGCCTGCCTCTCTGCCTACTTGTGATCTCTCTGTGTCAAATAAATAAATAAAATATTTAAAAAAAAAAAAACTACTTTACTCATCCATTAGAAGCAAGTCCTCATCCATTCAAGTTTTATCAGGGGATTACCAACAATTCAGTCACATCTTCAGGCTCTCCTTCTAATTCTAGTTCTCTTGCTGTTTCTACCACATCCAGTTACTTCTTCCACTGAAGTCCTGAATCCCTCAGAGTCATCCCTGAGGGTTGGAATCAACTTCTAGAGTCCTGTTAATGTTGATAGTTTGACATCTACCCATGAACCATGAATGTTCTTAATGGCACCTAGAATGGTGAATCCTTCCCAGAAGGTTTTCAGTTTACTTTCCCTGGATCTATCAGAGGAATCACTGGTTATAGCTCCTGTAGCCTTATGAAACATTTCTTAAATATTCAGATTTGTAAGTTGAAATGACTCCTTGATCCATGGGTTGCAGTATGGACGTTGTGTTATCAGGCACAAGAACAACGTTTATATCCTTGTACATCTCCATCAGAGTTGGGTGACCCAGGTGCATTGTCAATAAGCTGTAATATCTTGAACTTTTTTTCTGAACAGTTGGGTCTCAACAATTGTCTTAAAATATTGAGTAAACCATGTTGATAGCAGATGTGCTATCATGGGGGGCTTTTTTGTTTCATTTATAGAGCACAGGCAGAGTTGATTTAGCATAATTCTTCAAGGCCCTAGGATTTTCAGAACGGTCCATGAGCATTAGCTGCAACAAAGTCACCAGCTGCAGCAGTCCCTACAAAGAGTCAGCCCGTCCTTTGAGGCTTTGAGGCCAGGCATTGACTTTTTTACCTTTCAGAATCCTAGGTGGCATCTTCTAACAGAAAGATGTTTTGTCTACACTGAGAATCTGCTATTTAGTGTAGCCACCTTCATTAATTATCTTAGCTAGATCTTCTGGATAACTTACTGGTTTGCTTTGCACTTTTATGTTATAGAGACAGCTTTTTCCTCAAACTTCATTAACCAACCTCTGCTAGCTTCAGACTTTTCTTCTGCAGCTTCCTCCCCTCTGTCAGCCTTAGAATTGAAGCTAGCCGTGCTCTGGAATAGGCTTTGGTTAAAGGACTGTTGTGGCTTGTTTGATCTTCTATCCAGATCACTAAAACTTTCTCCATATCAGCTATAAGGCTGTTTTACTGCCTTATCATTCATATGTTGAGTGGAGTAGCACTTTTAATTTCCTTCAAGAACATTTCCTTTGCACTTACAAGTTGGCTGTTTGGAACAAGAAACCTAGCATTCAGCCTGTCTCAGCTTTCAACATGCCTTCCTCACAAAGCTTTCAATTTAAAGTGAGAGCATGCAATTCTTCTTTTCACTTGAACCTTCTAAAGCCTTTGTAGGGTTATTGATTGGCCTAATACCATTATTGTACCACAGGGAATAGAGAAGCCTGAGGGGAGGAAGAGAGATGGAATGGCCAGTCAGTGATGCATTCAGAACACATACATTTATCAGGTTTGTGCCTGTCTTCTTGACCAAAGTCCTTTGATACTACTGTAACCATTCTGAGGTGCCATAAAACACACCTGTAGAAGGCAGCAAACCTCACCACTACCACATCTCTCAATCCCCACATTTTGCAGGCCCTTGGTCTCTGCAACAGTGACTATGACAACAGCTACGGCGGGCCCTGTGGAAGCCTGAATCATGCCTTGTTGAGTGCCTCAACCATGCATACTTCACAGATCCGTTGGGGCTGACCTCTCCTGGCAGCAGTGGCATTAGGTCTCATTTCGCAAGGAAACTGGTGCAGACCTTGTTAAAACATACCCCTACCCTGGCTGGGGACCAAACACTGCCCACAATAGGCAAAGAGAGCCTTTGCAAATGACTGCACTGAAGGAAAAAGAGGCCAGGACAGGGAGGGCACACACAACACATATAGGAGATACCTCTGAAGCTCCAGATCCCAGTGAATAGGGGGCACTGCGCTAGGGAACTACAGAACTGCTTCTTCATAAGGCTGTTACTTTTAAGAGCAAGAGATATGGCTGACTTTCCTAACACAGAGAAACAGATGCAGAGTTAGACAAAATGAGACAGAAGAATATGTCCCAAATGAAAGGACAAAACCACAGAAGGAGACCTGAGTGAAACGTAAAATATGCCTGATGGAGAATTTAAAGTAATGGTCATAAAGAGAATCACTGGATTTGAGAAAAGAGTGGAGAACATCAGTGAGACCCTTAAAACGGAGATGAAGAACACAATAAATGAAATTTTAAAATGCACGTGGTGGAATAAAAAGCAGGCTAGAGGAAGCAGAGGAACGAATTAATGACCTAGAAGACAGAGTAATGGAAAGTAATCAGACTGAACAAGTGAGAGAAAAAAGAATTATGTAAAGTGAGAATAGACTTAGGGAACTCAGTGACTCCATCAAGCATAAGAACATCAACATTATAGCGATCCCAGAAGAGAGAAAAAAGGGGGGCAGAAAATTTATTTGAATAAATAATATCTGAAAACTTCCCTTATCTGGAGAAGAAAACATATCCAGATCTAGGAAGCACAGAGATTCCCCCACCCCAAAAATCAACCTAAGGAGGTCCACACCAAGACACATAGTAATTAAAATGGCAAAAAGTAGTGATAAAGAAAAATTTTTAAAGTAGCAAGACAAAAGAAAACTATCACAAACAAGGGAAACTCCATAAGGCTATCAGCAGATTTTTCAACAGAAACTTTGCAGGCCAGAAGAGAGTGGCATGGTATAGTCAAAGTACTGAAAGATAAAGAGTTCCTCAGATAAACAAAAACTAAAGGAGCCCATGACCACTAAACCAGCCCTGCAAGAAATATTAAAGGGGATTCTTTGAGTGGAAAGGAAAGACAATAATTAAGAATATAAAAAATAAAACTAATAAAAATATCTGTAAAAATCAGTCAAGGGATTTGCAAAACTATGAAAAATATGACACTATGTACCTAAAATATGGGAAGAAAGGGAGTAAAGAATTGATTCAAACTTAAAAAGGTCACTGATCAAAGATCATAACAAATAATGCAAAAGGTTGATATATTGCAAGAATTACCAAAATGTAACACAGACACAAAGTGAGCAAATGCTGTTGGAAAAATGGTGCCAAAAGACTTGCTCAACACAAGGTTGGCACAAAGCTTCAGTGTGTAAACAAACAAACAAAACCACTATCTGTGAAGCACAATAAAGCAAGCTTTGCCTGTACTAAAGGGATCCAGAAGCAAAGATTGGAAAGTGACAGGCCTTGGGAAGAGCCTGCCACTCAGAGATGTATGGAGTCCTCAAGATGGGAAAAGGTCACATCTGCTTCATGTGTGTGCTGGGGCTTTTGAATACCCAAAGGCAAACAAGTTGTTAAATAAGTAGACTGAGTCTTCCCTCCCTTTGACAAAATCGGAAGTTAGAGGTGGACTGGATACTAGAGAGGATTTCAAGGGCCCTCAGCAAAGGACAACATAGCTAGGAGTAGAGATCACATTGTCCTACATACCCATAGAGATAGAAACCACTTGGCCTTCTGGCACCTGCTGAGTTCACACTTCTTAGAATAGTCTAGTAGTTAGACCCTAAGTCTTATTAAACCTAATTAGAAAAATACTTTTCTCAGGGTACTCAACCTGGATGTAGGTGGATGATCAGGAAAAAATATCAGGATATACAACCAGGCAAATAAAACTGCTAAAGAACACATGAAAACCTAAGTAAAAACAAGAATCAGATCTGTTAAAGACATATAAGACAGCATAAAGGCTTCCTATAGAACAAAAATAAAAATTCTCAAACAATTGATAAATTGAAGAATATAAATAAGATTTAAGTTAGTAGCCTGATAAACCAAGTGCAAAACATATTTGAAAGCACAGATAAGTTTAAAAGGGGGAAATTATGAGGGGAAAGATGGAAGGGTAAGAAAAATAGAAAATAGGGTACCTGGGTGGCTCAGTTGTTAAGTGTCTGCCTTCAGCTCAGGCCATGATCCCAGGGTCCTGGGACCAAGCCCCGCATCGGGCTCCCTGCTCAGCAGAAAGCCTGCTTCTCCCTCTCCTACTCCTCCTGCTTGTGTTCCCTCTTTCACTGTCTCTCTGTCTCTGTCAAATAAATAAATAAAATTATAAAAAAAAATAAAAGAAAAATAGAAAATAGATCCAGAAGTCCTTTCATTGTCATTACAGGTGCTCATAAGAAAAAGACTAGATAGAAAGGCAAGAAACACTAATAAAATAAAATTTCTCTGCAAATTGAAAGGGCTGAGACCCAGATTGAACTGATGAGAAAAGAGACACCTAGGTGTTGTATAATGTGGGAAAGAATTGTAGACTTCTAGGCAAAAATGAATTATTTGTGAAGAAATAATGATCAGACTGATACCAGACTTCTCTCTTGTGGCAGTGGAAACTAGAGATAAAAAGCATGTACACATTACTGAGCAACGAGGAGTAAAAATAGAATCCTATGTATACAGACCATATATACCTCTCAGTTTATTTTAAAAAATATGGAAGGATATGTAAAACTTCAACCAGAAGACAAATGCGACTGAATGGAGGTCCCAAGATGTGGGAGGAAAGTAAACAAGGGATCATTGAACCTCCCATGAAAGAATTATGGGTGCATTTAATCTTAATAGATAGGAATCTTCCTAGGTAGGAATATGTTGCATAACTTTTTTCTTAAGCTTTTATTTATTTGAGAGAGAGCATAAGCTGGGTGGGGGTGCAGACACAGAGGAAGAGGAAGAAGTAGGTTCCCTGCTGAGTGCAGAGCCAGATGTGGTGCTCAATCCCAGGACCCTGAGATCATGACCTGAGCCAAAAATCAAGTATTAGACGTTCAATTGACTGAGCACCCAGGTGCCCCCTAAGAATTCTTAAGTAATAGTTACACAACACAGGGACACCTGGGTGGCTCAGGTCATGAGATTGAGCCCCACATCGGACTTTACGCTCAGCAGGCATCTGCTTCCCTCCCTCACCCTTTGCCCCCACCTTACCTCTTGCCCCACATGCCGTGCTCTCTCTCTAAAAAGAAAAAAAAAACTTGGAAAGGGGGACACAGTGCAAGGAATATTGTAAAACCTACTGTAGTTGATACTTGAGCAATGCGGAGGTTAAAGGCACCAACCCTCCATGAAGTCGAAAATCCCAGTAGAACTTGTGACTCCCCCAAAACTTAATTATTGGTTGTTGACTGGAAATTTTACCAATAACAGTCAATTAAACATATTTTGTATGTTATGTGTAATATACACTATATTCCTACAACAAATTAAGAGAAAAGTAAACGTTATGGAAATTGTAAGGAAAAGAAAATACTTTGACAGCACTGTAAAAAAAATCCATACATGAGCCCATGCAGTTCAGTCTGTTGTTCAAGGGTCAACTGTATACTGTCTCAGCTAAACCTAAAAGAAAGGAAAAAGGGAAAATATTAAAGTACTATGGGTTAAATTAACGCTCACCCCCTCCCAATTCACATAATGAAGTCCTAACCCCCAGTTCAGAATAAATGTGACCTTTTTTGGAAATTGGGTTATTGCAGATGTAAGTGGTTAAGATGAGGTCATACTGGAGTAGGGTGGATCCCAATCCAATATAACTGACATCCTTGAAGACATTTGGAGACACAGGAAGAATGCCATTTGAAGATGAAGGCAGAGATGGGTGGGACTACACATTAAGGACAGCCATAATTTGCTAGGAAACTCCGGAAGCTAGGGGAAAAGCACTGAACAGATTTGTTTCCCCACAGCCCTCAAAGGAACCAACTCAGCCAACACTTTGATCTTGGATTTGTAGCCTCTAGAATTGTGAGACTACAGATTTCTGTTGTTTAAGCTGCTCAGTTTTGGTACTTGGTTACAGCAGCCCTACCAAGTAATATATAGAGTGTTCCTGAAGCCCTTAATGGTAGAAAATACAGGACAAAGGAGGAAAAGCAGCAGAAAGTGGAAGGTCTCCTCCTACTGTAGGGAAGAAATAGTACACCTTGTTGGGGGAAACAAGATTACCTTGGTGTTTGAGCTTTCTATTTTTGTGTAATAGATTACCACAAATTTAGTGTTTTAAAATTCCACAAATTTATTATATAACAGTTTCATGAGTCAAGAATTCAGTCACAAATAAGTAAGGTCTTCCATTTAGGGTCTTGAGGCTAAAATGAAGGTATCCATCCCCTGATAGCGCAATCTCATCCAAGGCCCAGAGGCCTCTTCCAAGCTCACTAGTGATTGGCATTACTCAGTTTCTTGCTGTTCTGGGACTTAAGTCCCTATTTTCTTGCTGGCCATTAGCCAGGGCTCACTCTCAGCATCTTTAGACTACCCTTAGATTCTAGCCAGGTGACCCTCTCACAACATGGCAGTTTACTTCTCAGCCAGCAGGGAAATGCCTCTGCAATCTGCTCTAACAGTTTCCTATCATGTAAGCTAATCAAGGGAGTGGCTGCTACACAGTATTCTCAGGTCCTGACTGTACTCAAGGGCAGGAGGTCCTGCAAGGTATAGATATCAAGGAGCAGAAATCTTGAGGGCCTTAGAATTCTGCATGCCACACTGTTTAGGAGAAATAATGGTCTGTTGTTTTCAAATAAGGGTAAAGTGGTATTGATCTAATCAAGTAAAGGGGGGTGTAGGGGGGAGGAAGATAACCACTAAATGAATAAAAGTCTACATTAAATTTTTAACTTAATAAGGGAATATTGAATCACAGGAGGAAAAATAAGAATTAGGAAACAAAACATTAGGAGAAATAAAACAAGACCGATCAATCCTGATATTAAATGTGC
>RCUC01088518.1:0-34218 GCA_003697995.1 Taxidea taxus jeffersonii | reverse complement strand
TATATTCTCTAAGTCTTTTTTATTATTTTTTTAAAGATTTTATTTATTTATTTGACAGACAGAGATCACAGGCAGAGAGGCAGGCAGAGAGAGAGAGAGAGAGAGGAGGAAGCAGGCTTCCTGCCAAGCAGCGAGCCCGATACGGGGCTCGATCCCAGGACCCTGGGATCATGACCTGAGCCGAATGGCAGAGGCTTTAACCCACTGAGCCACCCAGGCGCCCCTCTAAGTCTTAATATATACTTAGAAGATCTGCTTATTGATTATGCAGTTTAGCTTTTAAATATCTTTATTTGTTCTTTATCTGACTGATCAATTTTGGACTGAAAGTTGTGTAAGAAATTCTATTAGCAGTGTTTCTTGGTCTATTTCTCCTTCTACTTTCTGTATTCTCTGCTCTTTGAAGGTGTTACCTGATACATAGATATTCACTATTCCTATATTATTATTGTGAATTTTAGTTTTTAGCATTATGGAGTGCTTGTCTTTTTCTTTTTCCTTTTTAATTTTTTAAAGATTATTTGTTTATTTGAGAGAGAAGGGAGAAACAAAAGGTGAGGGGAGAGGCAGAGGGAGAGAATCTTCAAGCAGACACCCCACTGAGCACAGAGCCTGATGCAGGGTTTAATCCCCTAATCCATGAGATCATTATATGAGCCAAAACCAAGAGTTGGACACTTAACAGACTAAGCCACCAAAGCACCCCCCTTTTTTTCTTTTTAATAGTTATTTTTTTGCCTTAATTCTTCCTTGTGTAATATCAAGATTGCATTGGTTTGATATTATTCTTTCCACCTCTTTTTTCCCACTATTTGAAGATAAAGTTTACATAGCATAAAATTCACCCAATTTATTGTAGAAGTCTACTAATTTTGCTAATTTTGGTAAATGCACACTGTCAGGTAACTCCCACCATAATCAAGGTATTGAACAATCTTACTACCTCTGAAAAATTCTCTTATGTCCTTTTATAATCCAGTCATCCCATGACCTCTAGTTCTTGGAAACCATTGTTAAGTTTTCTGATCCTATATTTGCCTTTTTAAGAATGTTAGATAAGTGGAATCATTTGGCATGTCACCCATTAAATAACCTGGATTTTTCCATTTAGCACAGAGGTCAGCAAACATTTTCAGTAAAGGGCCAAATAGTAACTATTTTTAGCTTGTGAGCAATACAATCTCTGTCAGAACTACTAAACTGTCAGTGTAGCTTGAAACGGACTTAGACAATATGGAAATGAATGGTATGGCTGGATTTGGATCTCACAGCAGGATAATCCCTATGTATTATAGTTTGCCAACTCCTGGTTTCATAATGCATTTAAAATCCATCCATATTGTTGTATTGTCGTTTGCTTTTTTATTGCTGAGTAATATTCCATTACACAGATATGCCAAGTTTTCTTTCTTTATATCCATGGACAAATTTAAGGACATTTGGGTTTTCCCAGTTATAGATGGTTATAAGTCAAGCCACAATTTAGGTGAGTTGACTTATAATTTCTGGTAATAATAATATATAATAATATATATATTATGTAATAATATATATATTATTATATATTATATGTAATAATATAATAATAATATTTTGGTAATAATAAAAATAACATATTATTTTTGGTAATCACAAGAACATCCTTAGATAAGGCTGAGTTTACTTGTCTACCGTCATATAACAAGAAGGCATATCTTCTGGGAAACTTCCTATTTTGCAGTATTTTGTCCATAAAAATTCTCAATTTTCATGTCTCAAGCATTCTTTATGTTTTTGTTTTGTTTTTATAGTTACTCTTCAATATTTGTAAAAGACAACTTTTTAAAAAAATATTTTATTTATTTATTTGTTAGAGAGAGAGAGAGCGAGCACAGGCAGACAGAGAGGCAGGCAGAGGCAGAGGGAGAAGCAGGCTCCCTGCTGAGCAAGGAGCCTGATGTGGGACTCAATCCCAGGATGCTGGGATCATGACCTGAGCCGAAGGCAGCCGCTTAACCAACTGAGCCACCCAGGCGTCCCAAAGACAACTTTTTTCTAAGGAATTTTTATTTATTTATTTGACAGAGAGAGAGAGGGAACAGGAGAGTAGCAGGTAGAAGGAGAATCAGGCTCCATGCTGAGCAAGGAAACAGCTGTGGGGCTCTATCCTAGGACCCCGGGAACATGATCTGAGCCAAAGGCAGTCGCTTAACCAACTGAGTCACTCAGGCACCCTTGTAAAAGACAACTTGTATCACTAGCCTCTTATACAGTAGGTGACCACTCCTGTTAATCTGCCTTACACTGCCCTGGTTTATGCCTGTTTTCCACGTGTAACTGTTAATAGCACCCCCTTCACTCTCAAATTATTCCTCATGGAGAATAAATTATAATATTGTCTTATTTATGCCATCTCAGATCTCTTTAACCTCATCTGTTGTTGAGGCCTTCGGCCATTGTTTTGCACAGTTGTCACCATAGCAACCAGATCGAAGTGGACTCAGTCCCACTGCTGCCACAGCAACCACCTTCACAGAGAAAACTTCAACAGTACCTCATCTTGAGCTCTCAAGACTCCCATTCCCCTTCCTGTGACTCCCACTTCCCTTACTGAGGTTTTGCTATTGATCCTAAAGCATACGATTCCAGAAAATATGAATGACACAACATGGAAGCATAGACATAAACTTAGTATCTGAAGGAAGAAAATTCTGACCCTTGAGAAATGGATCTGATAGAAAAAGTACCCTCCTTCCATCCTTCTTGAGGAGGAAGAATATTCATAAAGTCTCAAAAAAGACAGTACAGAGCTATCAAATCATAATTTGAGCATGAATCTAAGCAGTAGTCAGCTAGTAATAAACCAATGTATTTGTCATTTCTCTTCCTCTCACTCCCTTTCCTCTCATTTCTGCTTTCTTGAGATCGCACTCCCTAAATAAATAGCAAAATTTGAGTCTCTGCATTTGTTAGAAACATATATAAGTTGTAGCTATGAGAAAATAGTTTCATAGGTTCAGAAAATTTTTAAGTTTTGTTGATATCAGATAGGACTCACTCAACCCAAGGGATGATATTATTATATACTACACACACACATGTACACATGCATATAAACATATATTACATACTTATGTATATGTACGTGGGTGTTGCCAATGGGTGTGAATATGGGTATGTGTGCAGGAAATAAGCATAACTTCATCATTATTATCTCTACTCAGAATGGCTTTGCATGCCTAAGAAGGTGATTTGGAATAATAAGCTTATGAGGGAAATATCATGGATATGCAGACATGTCAGGTGTTGTGTTAGATGTTTTATACTCATCACTGCTTGCATTTATATCTTATAACTTCTCTGCAAAATGGAGGAATTAAGTCATTGGTTTTAGTTCATATCATTTGTAGTGTGTTGAATTACGTTTTTGTGAAAATTCTTTTTTTCATCCCTTCTATGTTCTTTGCTATGAGTGGGCTGTACTTCCTAGATGGAGTGACATCACATTTGTCCACATGCCTTGATTAATCTAATGAAATGTAAGGGTAAGTAACAAATGCCACTTGTGAACAAAATGTTTAAGAGCTTGCAGAAGGTTTCCCATATGTACCTTCCCTCTTTTTCAAAATTTACATAAATCAGATTCACAGCTCATTTACAATGAGCATACAGTGTGAACTAGAAATAAACCTCTGTTGCAAGCCATGACTTTCAGGTCACTTGTACTGAAGCATAAGGGACTATTCTGTCTTATATTCAGCGGTGAAAACATTAAAATGTTTAGGTCTTAAGTGGAGAAGATAAGAATACATATCTTGTTCTCACAGGGTATGGGATGTCACTAGGGATACAAGAACACAAACTTAATATGTAAAGGAAAATATTAAGAAATGCAAAATCCTAAATGAGAGATAGTCAATAGTTGTTAGAGGATTTCAGGGAAGAGAGTGATTCTTAATTTACATGATCTTTCCTGACCACCTACAAAGTGTTATTTCTTCTTTTCCATACCCTAAACTTAACATATTTTATTTCATGCATTTATGCAAAAAATAACTAAACAATCCTCTGTTTGTATCTATTTTTATTAATTGAAGTCTCACTATACACATTATAAAAGACACAAAGATGAAAACCAAAATCACTGGACAATCCTGTTGACTTCTTTGGTCCCTACTTAAGACTTCAAAGGATTATACTTCCATTAAAATTAAAATATATTAAAAGCATTCAAAGGATTATGCTTCCATGTAATATTTGTTACATATTAAAGAATCATGGTTTGGTTACAAGAAACAAAAAAACATTATATATACTAAGCACAAATATAAATAATTAATGGAATATTAGGACCCCCCCAGAAACCAAGGAAGACCATGTGTAGTAAGTGACCAAATTCAAGGTTGCTCCAGAAAGGCAAGATTTTGGTTTTATAAAATATGTCTATAGTGGTCAGCCTAAGAACTAAGCCTATAGAAAATAGGGGCTTTCCAAATACATAACAAGTTTAGTTGAAAGACTGAGGGAGAAAAAAGTCAAATTCTAACAAAAGCCAATTGAAAATCTCTGTATTCCCAGTTTTTGCAGTTTATACATATTCAGGCTTATGCTGCTTAGCAAACCTCAAAACTTTCATTCTAACTTATTGAATGCTATCCTAATAACTCTCACTCACTTATTCCACTTCAGTGTAGAAATAGTAAGCAGGTCACATGATAGTAACATTAATCACAGAGTTAACAGGAAATGATAAAGTGATAGCTCAGATCATTGAAAAATTAAACTTCTAGATCAGTCTTTAATACTATGTGGCATCCCTTTAAATTTCTTACATATAACATACGTAAGCACTAGGAGAATATTTATAAAAATAGTTTCATAATGCTGGTAATATAATTCTCTAAGAAGATTTCAGGAAAAACTATGCTTAGTCTAGTATTGAGAAGTCAAAGTTCCTTTAATTTATTTGCTCATACTCAAGATTAAATTTATCATATACAGACTGCAGAGGGGAGACTGACAGGACTATTCTTCTTTTGGTTACAATTCTTTATTACCTTTCCCTAAAGATCAACATCACTGTTTCTGTGTTATTAAAGACATTAATCTAAAAATAACTCAAATGACCCTAACAATTGACCGGCTAGTGTGATGGCTGGCTCAGCTGACTGATCATGTTAATTAGATTGGTGAACTACAGAAAATATCCTTAGTTTTACTATGATATTCTGAATTTGAGAGTTTGGAACCTCTAGACAATAAATTTGCTGTGAAAGAATACAGGCCATCTTCAGAACCAAAGTCAAAGGGAGCTAATATAAAACTGAATAGATTATAGAATTAAAGAGTCTCACCCATAGAGTTCTTTAAGGACTTAGATGCCTAGGTTTGTCTCCTGCATGCATTTTTGTAAATTTATTTAATAAAATTATTTAAGGTTATGTTTGAAGGCAAAGAAGGATAACATTCCAGAACAGCATAGGTGAACCATATAAAATAAAACAAAGATTGATAACAGAATAAGAAAATATATTGGTTTGAATAGTTTGGGATCGACATGCTATTTATCCAAAAATCAGTTTTGGCAACTTGAATATTCTGGAACATAGCCATGAGGCAACAAGAAAACTAAGTGAACAAACAAAGTGCTAGATAGCAATCCCAACAAGTGTATATCTAATACGAAGTTTAAAGTTCCTGTATTCAAGTCTCTTCCAGGCCAAATCATTGTGATAGTATTTATCATTTTAGTTATAATCATTGATTTCTTCTCCTTCTTTATCCCATTAAATTGAAAATTCCTTAGTGGTAAAACTATTCAATTAAATACCAGGTAGGAAAATAGAACAATGTTGAAATTAAAGTGTAGAAAAAAATCAAAACATCATCCAAAGATTACTAACTTAGGGTAAATTAAGTGTATCTTGTTCATCTTTATTAACCACCTAATACTGACCTGTTTTCATATTATTGTCTGTATTACTTTAGTATGCAACTACAATTAGTGTGTCAACCTGTTTTCCTAAGTCACAGCTAATTAAAAGCAGAACATCAACAAAGCTAGCCACAGGCATCTGGGTCACTGACAAAAAGAAGAGGAGCAGAGGGAAACAAACAAACAAACAAGTAAGAATCAAAGAAAATTCTAGTAACACAGAGAATAAAAAGAGAAAGCTTCATAATTCCTGGAATCATTAAGGAAAAACCCAAATGATATCCATTTTATAACTTTAAAAGCAGGCAAGTATATAATACATTAAAATTCTCATCCAGGGACACCTGGGTGGCTCAGTTGGTTAAAATTCTCATCCAAAAATATGAAAAATTGAAAGCTGTTAGCTCCTAAGCAATAAGCTTCAGTTATATGGGGAAAAAAGGGTCTTAAAATAAGTTATTCACACATGATGCTAGATCAAAGATGTTATTGTATTGCTAATAAAATAATCTGTGTTGATTCATTTCAACTTTTGAAGAAAGTACTCATGAAAAGCCTGTGATGAGTTCTTATCAGAAGAATTACATTTGCTTTGCAAGCTTCTCTGACACTATAAATCCTCACTCTATTCGGAGGTTGGTTTGTAATTGATGGATAGTATGACATTGTATTTGCATTAGAGATTATCATAAAAAGATCATGAAGAGGAGGTGTCCTTAGTACTTAGAAAAATCCTGCCTTCCCAATTAATTAATTGGTAGGGGACAGGTAAGTGACTCCTTGACTATGTAGCTGAATAGGATATGATTTTAAGCAGCAAAGTCCTATCAACTTACATTCTTGGTAATATTTCTTTAAAAAACAAAAACAGAGTGCAACTTTGAGATTTAGGCATACATATCCGATGTTTTTATATGTCTCTGAAACCCAATATTGCTTTGTCATTTCTACTACAAATTTAATTTGAAGAAAGCATACAATCTGATGAACCCTTACTCACAGGAACAATGCTAGGCAACATAGGACTAAATAAATCCAATCAGTTGGCTGCTATTTATACAAATTCAACACAATATATTTCTTTGTGAATGTCTAACATTGGCCCTTTTATTATTTTGAAGATGGTCTCAATGTTCGTCTCCAAATTTGACTTACCTAAGTAAAATCACAAGTATGAAGAATTTAAATTCTTTTTTAAAAAATATTTTATTTATTTACTTTTTAGAGAAAGAGACAGAAAGCACGAGCTCAGGCAGACAGAGTGGTAGACAGAGGCAGAGGGAGAAGCAGGCTCCCTGCTGAGCAAGGAGCCCGATGTGGGACTCAATC
This sequence comes from Taxidea taxus jeffersonii, assembly GCA_003697995.1. Taxonomy (NCBI): domain Eukaryota; kingdom Metazoa; phylum Chordata; class Mammalia; order Carnivora; family Mustelidae; genus Taxidea; species Taxidea taxus. Next base: position 26,975 of record RCUC01088518.1, on the reverse strand, counting down.
CCAGGAGGCTGGGATCATGACCTGAGCCGAAGGCAGCCGCTTAATCAACTGAGCCACCCAGGAGTCCCAAGTATGAAGAATTTAAATAAGAACTTTTGAATCCCTCATATGGCAGTTGTATCAATATGATTCTCTATTAGCAAATTTCAGAGGGAGCCATTCAGTTTCAGGATAATCTCTAAATAATCATATTCTCATTTATCATGCTTTATAAAATATTCAGCAAGCTACTCTACACCCCTCAAATAATGAATCCTCCAATCTATTTCTATAAGAAAATATTGTTTGAAGCATTACAACATTCTTTTCTCACCTGTAGGTTCTGATATCTAACTTTAGGGCTCCATAGCATTAATCACTACCAAAAAACCAAAAACCACTTGAAGATTAAGTTCATTTTTAAAAAGTTCTGAAACAGTGAAAGCAACCGAGAAATGATCTTCATCCTTGTTTTGCACTAAATGACTTTAAAGCTCAGGAAAAGTATTTGCTCAAGTCATATACCTAATAATAACCAGTACACAAAGAATGCTTCATAGATACTATAGTTGTCCTTTACATGGACTGTTCCATCTAATCATTTCAACAAAGTAGGTTTTATTACTATCCTCACATTACAGATGCATCTTGATGAAGATAAGAAACATTTTTTAAGTGTGAAGACTATAGAAATCAAGTCTTTTTCTTTCAGGAATCTTATTTTTTAACCCACTGAGCCACCCAGGCGCCCCAGGAATCTTATTTTTTATATCACCTTTTAGTTCATAATTAATCTTCTATTTAGACAAATTTAAGATAAAAAAATAAATTGTATTTCTATTCAGGTTTTGTACTTAATTTAAGAACATTCCTAGAATACAAAGCCTTGAGCTAACAAATTCCATAAAATTAGAGCCATCGTAAATAATTTGAGGGCACATTTTAAAGTTAGGGTCATCAAAGAAACTCAAATCATGAAATGACTATCCATCTACTTCCATTTACATGAGGTTAATTAAAGCATATTTCCTTAGTTGTTCGATGCAATTTTTTGCCACACTTTTTTAATGTTATGAAATCAGGACAGTCCTTATAACTGAAGGCATCCTATAAATGATACTGATCAGGAGGCAGATGTTACAGTTCCTGGTGCATGGCATGTGCTAATGGCTCCCTACTTAATAAGTAGCTGGAAGACTGAAACTTTAAGGTTAAAGAAAAAAGACCATTGGGGCGCCTGGATGGCACAGTGAGTTAGGGCTCTGCCTTCAGCTCAGGTCATGGTCTCAGGGTCCTGGGATAGAGCCCTGCATCAGGCTCTCTGCTCAGCAGGGAGCCTGCTTCCCCCTCTCTCTGCCTGCCTCTCTGCCCACTTGTGATATCTCTCCCTCTGTCAAATAAATAGATAAAATCTTAAGAAAAAAACGAAAAGAAAAAAGACCATTTGTGGAAAAATATGAATATCAGTTGTTCTCTGAATACCTTTCACTTTCTTGTGAGATCAAGTTCTCATCATTTAAACTTGCAACATAGTAGCAGCATGTACTCCCTGAAGAAATGTTACACAGAAACTATATGGACAATAGAGACTTTGATCCTGCAAGAAAACCCATTGGACAATGTTAACTCTAAGTAAAAAAAAAAAAAATCCTGCCTATTATTAATTTATTATTTATTATTTACTATTTATTAAATTATTAATTTCTATTAAGAAATTAGAAATGCCTCAATAACATTGTCACACCTATAATTTTCTTTTTAGTGTATGCACAAACATGATATATAACAAAGTGTCAGTGTATAAGTATGTCTATAAGGGATCTTTAAATAACCATAACAAAAATTTTAAGTGATTTGAAGTCAATATTTTATAGTTTATTTAATGGATTTTTTCTTAATGACATAGAATGTGGCATTTTTCAAGAGATGCTGCCCTGCATATGTTAAAACATGTTAGTATATGACTTGATGATGATCATTTTGTCACTAAATTGTATCAAATGGAAAAAGAGCACACTTCTTCAAAGATGACCAATAATGTTAAGTTTCTGGATTAGTAACAATGCAAGTATAGCTGGAAAAACTTTGTGAAAAAAAGATCAATATGGACAAATCTTACATAGCATACTATTAAAAAGTAGGGTCAGTATTTGATTTTGGTAGGAGGAACAGGACAGTATTGAAAAGGATTATGAGCTGTTCTGTTGCTAACAATGTTTTATATTTTACCTGAGTTGGTAGCTGTGTGGGTATTTGCTTTGTGGCAATTCACTGAGCTGTTCGTTTTTCTTTTGTGTGCTATTTACACATGTGATAATTGAGCCAATGCAAATGGGAAAAAATCTTAATATTTTAATAGGCATGGGGCAGATACAAAATAGTCATAATAGCTATTTAAATTTATCTTGAAAACAGTAGTGTAATTTCCACAATGGTGAAGCTGAGAAAAAGTAATATTTAGAGTACTTAATATCATATAGGTAATCTGTACTAGAGATAGGTCCTTTGACTCTAGATAATGTCATGAGCAGTTAAGCAAGCAGTATTAACTGATGTACAAGATACAGAAAAAGATCAGAACAATTAGGACATAAGGCAAAGAAATTAACAAAATTCTCTAAGACAAACTACAACTTCCTGGCCTCAAAGCTTCCCCTGTATGTGAGAAAATATAGATGACAATGTTTGGAGGAGGGAAAAGCACATTGAAATATTTACATGCCTAACTCTCTTTCCCCAAACCAAGCCTAAAATACACAAGAAACACAAGCTTGGGGGGATTTATGTATGCAGGTTTATTGACTATGTGCAGGAGACTCTCACCTCAATGGTCCTTCTCCATGATATATCATGACCCAGATATATCCAGGGAATGATTTATAAAAACAACCATACCACTGTTACATATTGAACCATGGGCTCTAGTTTTGTCAATCATTTTTCTTTCAAATTTAATTCATCCCCTTCTTATTCACTTACTTCTTAGAAACTATGCAAACCAGAAAGCAATGGAGCAACATCTTTGAAGTGATAGAAGGAAAAGGAATACTCTCAACCTAGGATTCTATAACCACTGAAAATACCTTTTGGAAAAAAAGGCAAAATAAAGGGTTTAAAATATGCAATCAGAAACTGAGAGAATGTGTCACCTCTAGACCTCTACATTAACAGATGCTAAACAAGCTTACTTAGGGACAATGAACAATACTATATGATAATCTGCATCTACACAAACTAGTGAATAATGCCAGAAGTGGTAAATATGTGCGTGCACATTAAAGATAAATATTCTCATTTCTTTATTCTTTGTGAGATATAATGGCTTGTAAAACAAAAACAGTAACAACAAATTGGGATTTTCAAAAGGTATCATGACACCCATAAACATATTGTTTATGTGTGTATCTTAAACCTATCTTAGTTCCAATTTGTTCTTTAATCTTTTTTTCAATATTGCCACACTCAGATTGTGTCCACTTAAGCAATTATGTTTTGTTTATGTACACTATATGGCCATACATTGCAGAGAGGCATTACCTGTCTAAAGCTGTCTACTCCCTTCTGAAGAACCCAGTAATGAAGGGTACTACAATTGTTCTCAAATGGGGTGTGTGTGTGTGTGTGTGTGTGTGTGTGTGTGTGTGTGTGAGAAAAACTGGGGATTCTTATTTTTTTTATGAGTTAATAGCCATAGTCAAATGCAATATAATGATTTCACCTGGCATTTCTTCCTTCTATGAGAATATGTACCTTAGTTGGGTGATTGTCTAAAGTATTTGAGAAATAGCTCTTCTTAAAGGAACACTGAAATAAGTAAACCGGACTCATTCCCTAGAAATAAATGAATGAATCCTAGAAACCTGTGCTATATGAAAAATGCCAGAAACTAACACTATATTCTATACAGTTTAGATTATATGGAATTCTGGAAAAAGCAAATCTGTTGTAATTAAAAACTGATCAGTGATTACTAGGGAATAAGGACAATGGGAAAAGACTGATACAAATGATTGACTTTTTGCATAATGGAAATATTCTGTATCTTGAATGTGATAATAGTTACACATCTGAAACCAATGGAATTATACACTAAAAAAGTTGAAATCTGTTACATATAAATTATACTCCAATATAACTGACTCCCTAACAACTCCACCCCAAATAAAATTCTTTTAATCTCATCTACTCCTCATACCTTATTTCTAGAGAAAAATAATTTAGAGTTTTAGTCAGAATAAGGTTTTCCCTGTGTCTTGCCCACTACTTGTATAGGTAGCTTTGGATCCACCCTTATTCATTGTTCATGTTCTTGAGTACATTATCTGCATATTTAAACAGTGAAATTATCTGAATTGCTTCTTCCTTAACAGAGGGTTTGTTGTTATTTCTGACATCACTCAGGATATTACTGGAATCTCTGCTTTCAACCATTTAATGTCTTAACTGAGGCCCAGAAGCAAACCAATAGCTGGGATTTACTGAGTATTTGTTAGGTACCAGTAACTCTTCAAAACTCCTTACATGTATTAATTATTTGTTGCTCATAATAACCTTGGGGAATATATTATCTTCATTTTACACAGGAGGAAACTTAGGACACAAAGAGAGTAACATGCCCAACCTCACAGAACTGGAAACAGTGAAGCTGGGATAAGGTTAGTAGCAAGCGGATTTCAGTCACTTGTTGAGTCCCATATTCCAAATGTCACTGTTTTTACTCTCCTTCTAGATTTTACCAGAAACTCCAAGCAACACAGATCTTTATATTCACACCCTTAGTCTTATAAAAACAGAAAAATTCAAATTTTTCTGTGTATGTGACCTATCAGCCAACCCAGAAACATCACATCCCATACCACAGTCTCCCAATTAAGAATGTGCTCTCCAAGATGACTACAGTTAACATTGCTATATGATACACTGACGTTAGAAGAGTAAATCCCAAATTTCTCATCACAAGGAAATTTCTTTTTTTTCACCTTTTCTTTTAAAATATTTGTGTCGGATGATGAATCCTAATTCAACCTAAAGTGATAATCATTTTACACTATATGTAAGTCAAATCATTATGCCATACTCTTTAAAGTTATACAGTGATGTATGTTCATTTTATCTCAATAAAACTGAAAAAAAATACATAAAAATAGGAAAAAAAATTATTCTTCCTTAGATTTTTTTTTCTAATATTAAATCTTCAAAGCCTACCAGCTGTTCATTTTACTGGCCAGACAGGCCTGTTATATTAAGAGTTTAAAGGTATCAATATACCTACATGCATCATTTCTTTAATGAAAAGATCCAATATCCTCTTGTCCTCCAGGGAGTCTGAGATATTTGAATTTTATCACAGTTTTGCACTTCAGTAACTCTAGAAGTTCTCAATTAGCATGTTCAATTAAATCTTGGTTTAGTGCAGATTTTGGTATATCTGAGCCACCTAAAGAGTAATGACTGGGTTTCCTACTCACTCATAATATCTATATTGCTAGTGCACTCTGGTATTAGAATAAATATCATATTCTCAAAACAAAGCTGTGATTAATATTTATGTTGCTGCTACTTTTTTTTTAAACCTTTTTATACTGCATCCTTTTACTCTGCCAAAGACTACTATGGAATATTTGTTAGAGCATCTACAAAATAGTGCAAACTGAAATTGAACTCCATTATTTAGAAATCAAAGAAAGCTTCCCACCATGAGTTTCTTACAATGATATCAGCACATCTTCTTCCCACAGAAGAAGATTCTATGAAATCTTCTCACAGAAGATCTCATGAGGTTACATGCCCTGCCATCAATTAGTATTTTTCTCTCTCTTCCACAGTTATTTTCCCTACACAGGAGATTTCTTTTGTTGGGTTTTCTGTTCCCAAGTCACTTGCAGTCACCCATCCTGTCAAAATTAAGTTAGATCCTGCAAGCAACTTTTAGTCAAAACAGAGTAATCTTCACAGTCAGAGAGCACTTGTTCCTATAGTCCATAGTAAGGCAGCACTGGTACGTTAGGGGATTGACCATCAATAACTCATTTTCCATGGAAAGTAGCCACTGAATTTATCCAGTTTTTTTTTTTTTAAGATTTTATTATTTATTTATTTGTTAGAGAGAGAGAGAGCGAGCACAGGCAGAGAGAGAGGCAGGCAGAGGCAGAGGGAGAAGCAGGCTCCCTGCCGAGCAAGGAGCCCGATGTGGGACTGGATCCCAGGACGCTGGGATCATGACCTGAGCCGAAGGCAGCCGCTTAACCAACTGAGCCACCTAGGCATCCCTGAATTTATCCAGTTTTATCCTTACTGTAATCTTTTCCCCACTTCAGTTTCCTTTTGCTTCATTTGCTGAGTTAGTCTTCTGTTTGGAAAAATTTCCCTAAAAGCAAATCTTGAAGTGATTATTTGAGTGTCCATTTATTTGGGAGTTGAGCCCCAAACCATCAGACTATCCGAAAAGTCAGAGAAGAAAATCCCCCCAAAAGGGTGTGTTTGTAGACAGTTGCCTGATAAAATAAAGGATGCCCAGTTAAACTGAAATTTCATATAAGCAGTAAGTATTTTTAATATATAAGTATGTGGGGATGCCTGGGTGGCTCAGTTGGTTAAGCGGCTGCCTTCAGCTCAGGTCATGATCCCAGCGTCCTGGGATCAAGTCCCACATCGGGCTCCTTGCTCGGCAGGGAGCCTGCTTCTCCCTCTGCCTCTGCCTGACTCTCTGTCTGCCTGTGCTTGTTCTTGCTCTCTCTCTCTCTGACAAATAAATAAATAAAATATTAAAAAATATATATATATATAAGTATGTGAAAAATATTTTCATGGGACATATTTACACTAAAAATTATTTGCTGTTTATCTAAAATTCAAATTTAACTGGGCAACTTGCATTTTTATTTGATCAAGCTAGCAACTCTAGCAAGTACCAACATGGGCACCTAGAGATCAATCCTGAGAAACCATATGGAATATGTGTCAGAATCATCTTCTCAGAGGACAGGATAGCTGGGACTTTCCAATTTTGTTTAGGGTTGCTCTGATTGCTTAACTCTATACTCCCTCTCCCCTCTCCCAACTTCATTCCGAGTTATGCCTGCCTGTCAGCAAGCTTCTGCATGTGGTATTGGAGAAAACCCTTGGCAGAGAAGATACACGGGCTTTTAGGGAGAAAGTGCATTTCTGGCCAGTTTCCTTCCCCTGTGAGGACAGTTCCCAGCAGGAAGCCCTGTCTCAAGGCTACTTGCCAGTGAGCTCCATCCTCTACTTCTTCTCCCTTCTGCTTCAGGCCAAGAATTGGCAATGGTTTTCAACACATTTAGGTACCTAGGTTTCTTAAAGTCATTTGCCTGTCAGGTTAATTCTTCATCCTTCTTTAATTAGTCACTTAATAAAACATTAAGTGATTTTTATTTGAACCAAATGATGCAAATTTTATTTCTTGTGTGACAGCCTATAAAATTCTATGTACTTTTCTGAATATGCCTGCTATTATTTCACAAAATAAAACAAAAACAAGTCAAACAGGGAGAGAAAAAGAGCCACAGAGAGAGTGTGTGTCTTATGATTATTTAATTGATGTTGTGGAAGGAAGAATCTATTTAAATAGAACTTGGTTCTTTCCTCCGTTGAGACTGGCCTGTATACAGGAAAGTTGCACTCTGGTGTGATTAAGTGAGTTTAGTGGGCAGGGTTAAAATAGTGGTGAGTATGCTCAATTCAAGGAGGTATCAGCAAATCCATCTGGTTGTGTGCCTAAGTCCCATCCCCTGATATTCTCTATCAATAATAAATTTGATTTCTTATCATCATTGGCCTGAGTCTTATGTATATCTTTCAATTGATTTAGAAAACAAGTTTGAAAAGAGAAATGCATTATGGGTCCTTAGAATTGGATTTAGGGAACAAAAAAAGAGGGAAGAAGGATTTTTGATGTGCATAAATCATGCTAATTAAATCCTTAGGATGAGCAATTAAGGACTACACAGATTATCTTACTTTAATAATATTCACTGACATTTTGTGCCAGGAGGTGTGTTTTCCACATCTGTGGTTGACTTTTAACTGTCATAGCAAGGGCAACTTTGATATGATCATAAGATATTTCTTCTTTAGCCTCTTAATATGGTGGATAATATTAATTACATTTCATAAAGTGACTAGCCTTTCATACTTGGAATAAATCCCACTTGGTCATGGTTTATAATTCTTTATATACCTTGTTAGATTTGCTCATATTTTGTTGATACCTTTGCATACATGTTCATAAGGGGTATTGGTCTGTCGTTTCCCTATTTTGTAATGTCTTTGCTTAATTTTGGTATTAGAGTAATTCTGCCTTCACAGAATGAATTAGAATGAGTTATAATGAATATCCTTTCTGCTTCTGTTTTCTGGGATAGATTGTAGAGAATTGTCATAATTCTTTTCTAAATGTTTGGTGGAATTCACCAGTTACCTCATTTATGCTTAGTGCTGTTTGGAAGATTATTAATTAAAATTTCAATTTCTTTAATTGATAGACTTATTCAAATTGCCTACTTCTTATTGTGTAACCTTTGATAGATTGTACACTTCAAGTAATTGGTCTATTTCATCTAGATTGTCAAATTTGTAGCCAAAGATTTTTTCAGAATATTATCCTATTTTTTAAAATTTAAATTCCATTTAAGTAACACATGGTGTATTATTCATTTTGGAGGTAGAGTTTAGTGATCCTCAGTTGCATATAACAGCCAGTGCTCATTGCATCAAGTGTCCTCCTTAATGCCCATCACCCAGTTACCCCTTCCCCCCAACCAACTCCCCTCCAGCAACCGTGTTTGTTTCCTATGATTGAGTCTTTTATGATTTGTCTCCCTCTCTCTTCTCATCTTATTTTTTCTAGAGTGTACTCTAGTGTATCCATATCATTGCAAAAAATGGCAAGATTTCATTCTTTTTGATGGTGTAATAATATTCCATTATACACATATACCACATCTTTATCCATTCAACTGTCGATGGACATCTGGAATGTTCCCATCACTTGACTATTGTAGATATTGCTAATATAAACGCTGGGGTGCAGATGTCCCTTCAGATCACTATATTTGTATCTCTGGGGTAAATACCCAGTAATGCAATTGCTGGGTCACAGAGTAGCTCCATTTTCAACTTTTTAAGGAAACACCATACTGTTTTCCTGAGTGGCTGCACCAGTTTGCATTCATCTCTTACTGAGTTGTTAAATTTAGCCAGTTGTGACAGGTATGAGGTGGTAACTGATTATAGTCTTGATTTGTATTTCCCTGATACTGGGTAATGTTGAGCAATTTTTCATGTGTCTCTTGGCTGTTTGTATGTGTTCTGTGGAGAAGTGTCTATTCATGTCTTCTGCCCATTTCTTGACTGGATTTTTTGTTTTGGCGGGCTGAGTTTGACAAGTTATAGCTTTTGGAGACTGACCCTTTATCTGATAAGATATTTCATTTGCAAATATATTCTCCCATTCTATAGGTTGCCTTTTAGTTTTATCCACTGTTTCTTTTGTCGTGCAAAAGCTTTTTATCTTGAGGAGGTCCCAATAGTTCATTTTTGCTTTTGTTTCCCTTGCCTTTGAAAATGTTTCTAGCAAGAACTTGCTGCAGTGGGGTCACAAAGTTTGCTTCCTTGTTTCTCCTCTAGAGTGTGATGGATTCCTATATCACATATAGGTCTTTGTGTGTGGTGGAAGAAAGTAGAGTCTAGTTTCATTCTTCTGCATGTGGCTGTACAATATTCCCAGCACCATTTATTGAAGAGATTCTCGTTTTTACCATTGGGTGTTCTTTCCTGCTTTGTTGAAGATTAGTTGACCATAGAGATGAAAGTCAATTTCTGGATTCTCTACTCTGTTCCATTGATCTATGTGTCTACTTTTGTGCCAGTACTACATTGTCTTGATGATTACAGCTTTGTAATACAGCTTGATGTCCGGAATTTTGATGCCTACAGCTTTGGTTTTCTTTTTCAACATTCCTTTGCCTATTTGGGGTCTTGTCTGATTCCATACAAATTTTAGGATTGTTTGTTCCAGCTCTGTGAAAAAAGTTGATGGTATTCTGATAAGGATTGCATTGAATGTATAGATTGCTTTGGGTAGCATAGGCATTTTAACAATATTTGTTCTTCCAATCCATGCACATGGAATGTTTTTCCATTTCTTTGTGTCTTCCTCAATGTCTTTCATGACTGTTCTATAGTTTTCAGAGTACAGATCCTTTATCTCCTTGGTTAAGTTTATTCTTAGGTAATTTACAGTTTTTGGTGCAATTGTAAATGGGATCAATTCCTTTATTTCTCTTTCTGCTGTCTCATTATTATTGTATAGAAATGCAACTGACTTCTGTGCACTGATTTTATATCCTCCAACTTTGCAAATTCCAGTCTTTTGGTTTTAGCAATTTCTGGGTGGAGTCCTGGGTTTTCTACATAGAGTATCATGTCATAGACAAAGAGTGGGAGTTTGAATTCTTTGCAGATTTGGATGGTGATTTTATTTCTTTTTGTTGCCTGACTTCTCAGGCTGGGACTTTGAGTACTATGTTGAACAACAGTGGTGAGAGTGGACATTCCTGTTGTGTTCCTGACCTTAGGGGAAAAGCTCTCAGTTTTTGCCCAGTGAGGATGATACTCTCTTTGGGCTTTCATATATAGCTTAAATGATACTGAAGTGTGTTCCCTCTATTTCTACATGGCAGAGAGTTTTAATCAAGAAAGAATGTTGTATGGGGTGCCTGGGTGGCTCAGTCGGTTAAGCATCTGTCTTCAGCTCAGGTCATGATCCCAGGGTCCTTGGACTGAGCCCTTTATTGGGTTCTCCACTCAGCCAGGAATCTGCTTCCCCCTCTCTTTCTCCCTCTGTGACCTCTCTCATTTTCACTCTCTCTCGAATAAATAATAAATAAAATCTTTTTTTTTAAAGGATGCTATATTTTGTCAAATGCTTTTTCTGCATCTCTTGGAAGGATCATATGGTTCTTGTCCTTTCTTTTATTAATGTGGTATATCACATTGATTCATTTGTTGATATGAGAATGTTTGGATTCATATTCATCAAGGATATTGGTCTGTAATTCTACTTTTTGTTAGGGTCTTCATCTGGTTTTGAGATCAGGGTAATGATGACTTCATAGAATGAATTTGGAAGTTTCCCTCCATTTCTATTTTTTTTAATTTTTAAAAATATTTTATTTATTAATTTTATTTATTTATTTTTTTAAAGATTTGTGTTTATTTATTTGGCAGATGGAGACCACAAGTAGGCAGTAGAAGCAGGCAGAGAGACAGGAGGAAGCAGGCTCCCTGCTGAGCAGAGATCCCGATGTGGGGCTCGATCCCAGGACTCTGGGATCATGACCTGAGCCAAAAGCAGAGGCTTTAACCCACTGAGCCACCCAGGCGCTCCCTATTTATTAATTTTAAAGAAGAGAGAGAGTGAACATGAGCAGTGGGGTGGGGCAGAGAGAGGAAGAAGCAGACTCCCCACTGAGCAGGAAGCTTGACACAGGGCTCAATCCCAGGATCCCAAGATCATGACCCAATGTGAAGGCAGATGCTTAACCAACTGTTACATCCTGGTGCCACAACATTCCTGTTTTTTGAAACAGCATGGTTTTATTTATTTTGGTCCTTTCTCTTTTCTTTTTGCTAAGTCTGGCTAGGGGTTTATCAATCTTCTTGATTCTTTTGAAGAACAAGTTCCTGGTTTCTTTGATCTGTTTTCCTTTTTTTTTCCCCTGTATCATTGATTTCTGCTCTAATCTTTATTATTTTTCTTCTGCTGCTGGAGTTAGGCTTTATTTGCTGTTCTTTTTCCAGCTCCTTTAGGTGTAAGGTTAGGTTGGGTAGTTGAGATTTTTCTTGTTTTTTGATAAAGGATTGTATTGTTACATATATTTCCCTCTTAGGACTGATTTTGCTGCATCCCAGAGGTTCTAAACTCTCGTGGTTTCATTTTTTTTTTAATTCTTTAATTTTTAAAAAAATTCTTTAATTTCCTGGTCGACCAATTTGTTCTTTAGTAGGATGCTCTTTAACCTCCCTGCATTTATGTTCCTTCCAAATTTTCTCATGTGATTGAGTTCAAGTTTTAAACCACTGTGGTCTGAAAATATGCAGGGAATAATTCCAGTCGTTTGGTACCAGTTGAGACCTGATTTGTAACCCAGTATGTGATCTATTCTGGGGAATGTTTCATGTGCACTCGAGAAGAATGTGTATTCTGCAGCTTTAGGATGAAATGTTCTGAATATATCTGTGAAGTCCATCTGGTCCAGTGTGTCATTTAAAGCCCTTGTTTCTTTGTTGATTTTCTGCTTAGGTGATATGTCCTTTGCTATAAGTGGGGTGTTAAAGTTCCTTATTATATTGTACTATTTTCAATGTATTTCTTTAATTTTGTTATTAATTGGTTTATATAGCTGGCGGCTCCCAAGTTAGGGGCATTAATATTTATAATCGTTAATTGTTAGAACTTTTTATTGGATAAACCCCTTTATTGTGATGTAGTGTCCTTCTTCATCTCTTGTTACAGTCTTTGACTTAAAATCTAGTTTGTCTGATATAAGAATTGCTACTCCAGCTTTCTTTTTAAGTGTCAATTAGCACAACAAATGGTTTTTACCCCTTCACTTTCAATTTGGAGGTGTCTTTGGGTCTAAAATGAGTCTCTTATAGACAGCATATTGATGGATCTTGTTGTTGTTGTTGTGTTTTTTTTTAATTCAATCTGACACCCTATGTCCTTTGATTGGAGTATATAGTCCATTTGCATTCAGAATAATTGAGATACATGAATTTAGTGCCATTGTATTATCTATAAAGTCACTGTTCCTATAGACTGTCTCTGTTTCCTTCTGGTCTTTGTTACTTTAAGGCTCTCTCTCAGCTCAAGATTAGTTGCAGGGCTGGTATAGTGTTCAAAAATTCCTTTAGTTTTTGTTTATCCTGGAAACTATCTCTCCTTCTATTCTGAATGACAGTCTTCCTAGAAAAAAGTATTTTGGCTGCATATTTTCCCCATTTAGCACATTCAATACATCATGCCAGTTCTTTCCGGCTTGCCAGGTCTCTGTGGACAGGTCTGCAGCCAGCCTTATATGTCTACTCTTATGGTTTAAGAACCTCTTGTCCTGAGCTGCTTTCAGGATTTTCTCTTCATCTCTGAAATTTTTAAGTTTCACTATTTTATGTCAAGGTGTTGACCTATTTTTATGGATTTTAAGGGGTATTCTCTGTGCCTCCTGAGCTTGAATGCCTATTTTCTTCCCCAGATTAGAAAAGTTATTAGCTATAATCTGTTCAAATAAACCTTCTGCTCCTCCCTCTCTCTCCATCTTCTGGGACTCCCTATTATTCGAATATTATTTTGCTTTATCGTATCATTGATTTCTTGAATTCTCCTTTGTGATCCAGTAGTTGTTTTTCTCTCTTTTTCTCAGCTTCCTTGTTTTCTATCATTCTGTCTTTTATAGTACTGACTCTCTCTTTTGCTTTATTTATCTTAGCTGCTAGAGTTTCCATTTTTTACTGCATCTCAGTAATAGCATTTTAAATTTTGTTCTTATTAGATTTTAGTTCTTTTATTTCTATAGTAAGGGATTCTCTAGTGTCTTCTATGCTTTTTTCAAGCCCAGCTAGTATCTTTATAATCACTGTTTTGAATTCCAGTTCCGACATCTTACTTATGTCCATATTGATTAAATCCCTGGCAATGAGTACTTCTTCCTGTTCTTTATTTTGGGGTGAGTTTCTCCATCTCATCATTGTGTCCAGAAAATAATAGAAGAATGAGAGGTAAATGACAAAAATAACAGCAATACCAGAAAAATGCAAATAAAAGTAACCAGAAGAAAATGCAAACAAAATAAAATAAGAAAAAAATAAAAAAGAAGTAAAACCAAACAAAACAATAAACTAGATCCTGGGTGTATTTTGGTTTGTTTGTTAAAAGAAACTAGATCTCAAAGTAGGAAAGAAAGAAAAACATATATATATACAAAAATACAATAATATACAATGAAAAGAAGCCAAAAATAATATATACATATATATCACATATATAAACAAAAATTTTAAAAAGAATAAAAAAATTTGAAAAAATAAGAAAATACTGAAAATACTATATATTGTTTTCCCCAAGACCTGATGTTTTGCTGTTCTCTAAGACTGGTAAATTTTGATGATAGCGAGTTGTTCCTGCTGCTCTTCTGAAGGAGGGACCTTTTGTGCTGATTCCATGTGTCCTTGTCTGGATGAAATTACACTCCCCTTGCCAGGGGCCCAGCTCAGTGTAAGCAGCTCAGAATTGTGGTGCTCTTTTTCTCCCTGAAGGCTTTCAGCATGAAAATGGAGGTGCCCTAATCTCTAGGCCTAGAGCTAAAGTTTGCATCCCCACTTTTCAGTGAGCACTCGCAGAAAAAAAGTCAATCACTTTTGTCTCCCTGGTTTCTGTTCAAACTCTGTATTCACCAAGCATTTTTTATTTCAGGCATGTGACCCAGTTTTGAGTCTCCAAACATTTCAGACTTCCTGCTGCACAGACCTGCGCCATTCCTTCCAGTGGAGGGTGGAGGGTCTTGCTGTGCTTCTGCCTTTTGCTGGGCCCCTTCCTGGGGGGTGGGGGACACACTTCAGCCACTGTGTAGCGGTTTGCAGTTTATGGCAACACTGAGAAAAAAGCCAGTGACTAGTCTTGCTGTTTTCAACTGGCTTCCCTTCTCCAGTGCCTGGAACCCTACCGCACTCAGGAACCCCATTCGAGGGATCCTGAGGCCTTACTGTTGCACCTGGGATTCTGCTGTGCTTTGCCACCTGAGCATCTTTAAGCCGGGATATCCCCTACTGTAGCAGACTTCTAAAAGTCCCAAATTTGTGCTCCACTGCTTATAATACAGTGGATTATATTATAATTGGGGTAGTTTCTTCAAGCCAACTCTTGACCCCTCCACCTATCTTCAGATATACAGCCCTGGATTCATGACTCTGCACCTTCTACCTCCCAAAAAGTAGTTGCTTGTCTATTTGTAGAATTGCAACAAATCTTTTCTCAGGTCTCCAATTTATTTCGCAGGTGTTCAAAATGATTTGGTAACTAAATGAATTCCAAAGACCAGATGAAATTAGGGTTTCCTACTCCTCTGCCATCTTAAGACCTCCTTCATATTTTCCTTTTAATGTTTATGGGAACAGTAGTGATAGCCAGGTACCTCGTTTCATTTATGATATTAATAATTTACATTCTTTTTTCTTAGCCTGACTATAGAATTATTAATCTTATTTTTTTAGAATTATTCATCTTATTGATCTTCTCAAAGAACTAGCTTTTGGCCCTGTTGACTAGAATTGTCCTTTTAAACCTACAAATGTAACAGCAACTGGGAAAATAACCTTGGAGATTATTATACTTGGTAGTTACAGAAATTTTGATGAGATCTGAGACAGACAGAACAGGAAGACCAGTGCAATACTCAGAGAAAAAGTATAAATGAATGGGTTTCAAGATGACAGTTATTATATATTCAAATACAGGTATTGCATTTCCGGTAGAGAAAGGTCTAATATTATGGAGGGTGTTAGATGTTAGAGGTTGATCAAATGAGAGACTATCTTTTGAATGAGGTAGTCCTATTCAGAAAGAGAAAAATGGACAAGATGCATTTGACCAATGAATACTTGTTGTGGGTCATAGTATCATTGATTTTACTTTTTTCTAATAAATATAGAATAATATAATATATAACATATAGAGTAATTTTTTAGACAAATATCTGGGCCATAAAACAAATAGAAAGAAAGTAAAAGAAAAGAAGATATTCATATTTAGTAAGAAGTATAAACTGTATTAAAGATAGAAAAAAAATGAAACTATCCAAGCAGCTTTTTTAATAACTGGAATGAGTAGAATATTAGAAAAATATTTCTATCTTTCCATCTATCTATCTCTGTAAATCAGAGATACAGAAATATGTGGAAGAAAAAAAATATTCTTGTCAGCATTAAAATAACAAAAGCAGAGAGTTGAAATCCAGATGTAAATAAATACCAGAAAGGCATTACTCTTAACATGGCCTCTAGAGCTAATAAGAATCAACACTGTTTATAGGTCAAGAATTTGTTGAATGTGATTCTCCATTTGGTATGAAAGAAGAAAAATACAGGTAAACAATCCCAAAACTAAGGATTCATAAAACCAAGGATTTATAGGTCCAAGCAATTCAGTGCCAAATGAACTCAACTCAAAATGGCAGTGACAGGAGCTATTTGGACAAGAAACAGTAGAAATTACAAGTCAAGAAATTACAAGGCACGGATGAACTGCCCAAGACATAGAAATCAAAGGGAAATAAAACTAAAAGTTCTTAGTATGTCAGAAATGTGCTTTAAATAATATCTTGTCACTGAGATTGCAATTTCCAGACTTTTAATTATGTTAAGAATGTCAGAAATACTATAGTCTTAGAGAAGAGAAAAGATTTTTTTCTTTGAATGCTTTCCTACCCTCCATCTTTAAACAACGCATATAATAGTTTTTTGGTTTTTTTTTTTTTTTTTTGATGGAATACTTCTACAAATAAAATTAGTTTCATAGGCTGAAACCAAGAAAGTCTTCTCATTTTATTCTCCTCCTCTTTGGTACGATTTGGTAATTTTTGCCATTATATTTGGAAACAGAATCAGGTGTAAGCCAATGCTATGATAATACCTTATATTCTACTTAATTCTGAATTTTTTAAAAGAAGGAATCATGAGAGACCAGATAACTGCTAAGGTCTTAAAGGATTTCATTGGAAGACATTCTATATTGAAGCTGTTAAAAGAATCTTCCTCTACCAGATATCCAGAATCCCTTTTGCTGACTTTAGCAGAATAAGAAATTAGATAGGATTAATTTTGGATTTTAATTAATTTAAACTAAGATAACTGGGCTATAGTCCATACTCTCCAACCATACCATAATATGGTTAGGGACATAAGCCAACTCAGATGAAGAAAAAATAATCCAGCCATGTTATTATCATTTTTTTTAAACCAAATACCTTTTCTGTCTATGATTTCTTCCCATGCAAAACTTAATGATAGGGATAGGAAATGTATGAGGTTTCTCCCAAACCTGTTTTAACTGTTTAATATAAGAAGAAATCTACCTTAAAATATACCATTACTCTTGATAACATTAAGTACAAAAAACGCTTTTTCTATAAATGACATATATTATATATAAATGACATATTCTATTTGGTAAATATATATAAATGACATATTCTATTTGGTAAAGTTTTATAACTGTATTCATTCCTGCAAGTACACATGAGGTTTCTGAGGCAAGCAGAGGTTTACCATTACTCACAATAGTAAACACTCCAGTACCTCCCACACTCCAATTTCCCTCTTCTGGGGTAATACAAGCAGAACTAGGTGCCATTGTATATGTACTAGGATCTATACTATAAGTGAGAAAACTTGCTGGTTACACAGAAAACTGGTACACTAGTCTTACCTTCCTCTTGAGCAAAGGGAATTTATTTGCCTAAGGCAAACAAATTCTCCTTAGAACAGAAGGAAAAAAAATCCAAGTTCTTATCCTTTGGAATATAAATGCAGGCAGAAGATAAGTCAAGCCTCTCTGAATTTCTAACCCTAGAATGCCCTCTGGCTCTAGTTCTGGTCCCCTTTGAAATGCAAATACATTCCTCAGACTGGTAGATCTTTCCCAATGGTCTCATTATTTACTTACCCTTTAACTTCAAAAATCTACTCCCTGACCCAGGTCCCAAATTTCTGTTCAGAAAGTTTTACCCATGGAGAAACATAAAAAATGTCTACTTCCTGATATTATTAAACTATATTTTCAAACTAGAATTACGTTAGCTTTTTCCTTTAGATCAGTGGTTCTCAGTGTGTGGTCTCTTGACCAGCACCATCCCTACCAGCTGGGAAATTGTTAGAAATAGGAATTCTTAGACCCCACCCTGACCTTCTGAATCAGAAACTCTCTGGATTGGAACCAGAAATCTGATTTTTTTTTTTTAAGATTTTATTTATTTACTTGACAGACAGAGGTCACAAGTAGACAGAGAGGCAGACAGAGAGAGAGGGGGAAGCAGGCTCCCTAGACAGAGAGGCAGGCAGAAAGAGAGAGAGGTGGAAGCAGGCTCCCTGCGGAGCAGAGAGCCTGACATGGGGCTTGATCCCAGGATCCTGGGATTATGACCTGAGCCAAAGGCAGAAGCTTTAACCCACTGAGCCACCCAGGCGCCCCAGGAACCTGATTTTTTTTACAAGCCCTTGTGATTTTGATACACACTTAAGTCTGATAATCATTGCTCTAGATAAATAATGAATAGTATTGACTTTCCCTCCCAATTTATTTTATTGTGGTAAAATACACATAACACAAAATTTACCATTTTAACAATTTAAGTGTTTATTTCAGTGCTATTAAGTGCATTTATATTGTTGTGCAACCATCATCACCCATTTCTTGAACTTTTTTCATCATGCAAATCTAGATTCTGTACTATTAAACAATAACTCTTCATTCTCCTATTCCCTCAGCTTTTGGCAATCACCATTGTACTTTCTGCCTCTATGATTTTGACTACTCTGATTACCTCATATAAGTGGAGTCATACAAGTATTTGTCTTTCTATGACTGAATTATTTCCCTTAGCAAAATGTCCTTAAAATCCATTGCTGTTGTAGCATATATCAGAATTTACTTCCTTTTTTTTTTTTTTTTTTTAAAGATTTTATTTATTTATTTGACAGAGAGAGAGATCACAAGTAGGCAGAGACACAGGGAGAGAGAGAGGGGGAAGCAGGCTTCCTGACGAGCAGAGAGCCTGATGCGGGCCATCTGAGGACCCTGACCTGAGCCGAAGGCAGAGTCTTAACCCACAGAGCCATCCAGGTGCCCCAGAATTTACTTCCTTTTAAGGCTGAATAATATTACACTGTATGGTAGGGGCTAAGGGGAAGCTGTCTTAAGGTGGGCCACTTTGGAATGAAGATTACATTTTGAGTTTAAGACAATGAGACTTTTGTGGGTTCAAGAGAAATTTTTGCCCCTCCTTTAACTGTATAGAAAGATCTAAATTAGGGTTCTTTCCCAGAATAAGGATTACAACCAGAGATAAATTTTATCTGAGTGACCCATCTTTACAGCAGGGCAAACATCTAATTACCAAGTATCTGCTCTTCTTATTGCCCTGGAATTGCATTCCTTCCCTTCAAAGTCCCATACCCTATCCCCTTCTCCTTAGTTTAGGATGACCCAAATATGTCATTTTGCTTGGCTGTCTTTGGAATTTCCATGTCTGTGTAGATTCCCCGCAGAAAATTAAATTTGATCTTCTCCTATTGATCTGTTTCATGTCCATTTAATTCTTAGTCCAGCTAGGAAGATCTAGAAAAAGAAAGTTCCTGCTCCCCAGCAGTATATATATATTACAGTTTGTTTATCCATTCATCCTCTGATGGCCACTTAGTTTGTTTCCATTTTTTAGCTAAAATTTTTTTAAGATTTTATTTATTTATTTGACAGAGAGATCACAAGTAGGGAGAAAGGCAGGCAGAGAGAGAGAGAAGGAGAAGCAGGCTCCCCGCTGACCAGAGAGCCAGATGTGGGACTCGATCCCAGGACCCTGGGATCATGACCTGAGCCGAAGGCAGAGGCTTTAACCCACTGAGCCACCCAGGTGCCCCTTTTTAGCTAAAATTTTGAATAATGCTGCTATGAATATAGAATACAAATATCTCTTCAAAACCCAGTTTCAATTCTTTTGGATATATATCTAAAAGTGGAATTGTTGGATCATATGGTAATTCTATTTATAATTTTTTTTGAGAACATGCCATACTGTTTTCCAAAGTGGCTGCACCATTTTACATTACCACCCCAGGAACTCTGTACAGAGAACCAACCTTTTCCCCTTTATCCTTGCCAAATTAGTTATTTTCCTTCTTTTTTTTGTTTTTTAATAGTGAATATCCTAGTGGATATGAGGTGATATCCCATTATATTTCTGATTAGTGATGTTGAGTGTCTTTTCATATGCTTATTAATAGGCCTTTTATATATTTTCTGTGGGGAAATGTCTATTTAATTTCTTTGTCCATTTTTTAACAAGTTGTTTTTTGTTGTTGAGTTTTAGGAATTCTATATATACTCTGGGTATTAAACCCTTGCCAGATATTGATCTGCAAATATTTTCTCCCATTCTGTGGGTTACCTTTCTACTCTGTTGATAGTGTCTTTTAAGATACAATTTTTTAAAAATCATGAATTCTAATTTATTCGCAAGGGTTTTATTTTTATTTAGAGATCACACGTTTTGGAAAACTACTAATTGAATTTTAAATTTCATCTTCACAATTGTCAAAAAATGTAGAATAGAATGATCTTCAAATCTATGATAGCTCGTTATATTATTGAAATAAAGTTTATTCCTTTAAGCACTTTTATTAGGAATGTGTAATGGTCATTTTGGAGAAAATAGTGAAAAATATTATGATAAGGAGCATTATGTAATATATCAACTTGAATTCAAATATTGTGTGTAATGAAGCAAATTTAATACAGGATTTCATAATGAAAGCTTTTTGCAATTATATAAAACTTACAATTTCCAACTTATGGGTGGATAAGCTAAAGCGTGAAACACATATAAAATAAAATAACTAATCAGGTCATGATCTCATGGGTCATGAGACTGAGCCATGCATCAGGCTCTTGGCCTTTGGAACATTTATGATATTAATATTTCCTGTATACAAAATGAATTATTTAATATTATCATATAGGTGAAGAGGTTTAATCATCCTTTAGAATAATTTGTGTCCCCACATAAGTTTGATATTTTAACCTATCCCTTTTTCAGGTTCAATAAATATGGTAAGGAAGATTATAGACAAAATTGTCCACAGAGATTATCTGTTAATTATATTACATCATTTTCTGTCTCATATATATGAAGGTTTCTTGATAAACCAAGTCACAGTTGCATTTAATAGTACTTACAGGGGCACCTGAATGGCTCAGTGGGTTAAAGCCTCTGCCTTCAGCTCAGGTCATGATCCCGGGATCCTGGGATTGAGCCCTGCAGCATCAGGCTCTCTGCTCAGCAGGGAGCCTGCTTCCTCCTCTCTCTCTGCCTGCCTCTCTGCCTACTTGTGATCTCTGTCTGTCAAATAAATAAATAAAATATTTAAAAAAAATAGTACTTATAGATGTGTTAAATTGTTAGTCTCATAACTGGCAGGACTAGTCTTAAAGTCCATTATAAAAGTCCTGACAAGGGAAACTGTCAGGAAAATAGGTAATTTAACTCAGTAGGGGGAAAAAAGCTCAGAATTCACAAAAATTAGTGCTTTTGAGTGTATTTCAGAACTTAATTTAATTTAAAAGCATACACAGAATGAGATAATATAAAGCTGAGGCACATTTTACCTGTCAAGGACAAACTCTATAGATTCACCCAACCTCTGTATTTTACTATTTTATACATCACAGTCTAATATTTTTGTCTTTTTTCATCTTACAAAGCACAATAAACCTAATTTTTAAAATGAGCAGGAATAATCTGTTTCATTCTTTGTACCCTTAGTAGACAGTTCAAAGGCTCAATGGCTGTCTGCAGACTAAGGGGTATCTGGACTTTGTTACTGAATTGACAATTTCATATGCAGTCAACAGGATAAGGCTGCATAGCAGTTGCCTTGATAGATCACTTACCATGATTATTTAATATTTGAGTTACTTAATATGGTAGATTCTATTCATTGTTAATTATATTCAGGCATGAAGTAAATTGACTTGAAAATTATATTCATTTTCTTAGGCCACACAATACTATGTAGGCACTATACATATAACTAGAAATAAAGTCTCACATTAAAAGCAAAAAGCTCTATTAGTTTCTTTAACTTCAATGATATAGTACTTTTATGCAGATGCACACTTATGAATAAAAATGTCACCAATAATATACTAAGAATAAAGATAGTTGAATTTATTTAAATAACTTGTATTTAAGGAAACAGTTATTATTTCTAATTAATAAAATCTAACCACTTATTTTCAAAATAAATTCAGCATCATACATCAAAGTTATTTGTGTTCATCCCTGGGATTTAGCACAAAGTTTCTTCAGCAATTTGACATTTATTTTCAATAAAGAGAAAATAGAATTATAAATATTTTATATACATCTGCTTTTTCTCAGAATACTAAGTTTATAGAATCTGTGAAAATAAAATATACTCCAAATAACATTAGGCCTTCCTGAAATACCACATGCTGGGTGACTAAACTTTTATTTTTTTAAAAACATTTAACTAATTTATTTATTTTAGAGAGAGAGGCAGAGAGAGCACATAAGAGCAGAGATAAAGGGAGAAGCAGAAAATCCCAAGCAGACTCTGTGCAGACCCTGAGACAGGGCTTGTCTTGGAACCCATGAGATCATGACCTGAACCAAAATCACAAGCCAGAAGCTTAAGTGAATGAGCCATCCAGGTGTCCCTAAGATCTCTTTTAACTTTTCTGTTAAATTTTAGAGAAATGAGGAAATATAGAAAAATTAGAAAATAAAGTAATTTTAAATCTACTTTTCTTGCGCATTTTGAGCTAAATTGTATTATATTGCTGAGGTACTTTATGAGTCTGATGGTTTAATTTAGAGGTCTGCAGTATTTTCCTGTCAAAGACCAGGTAGTGATTTTCTTAGGATTTGCAGGCCACAGAGGTTTCAGTGTTTGAGGTTTCTGTTGAAGGACAGAGCCTTGGAGCTATTTGGTCTGCCATTTTTGCTATCACCCTATTCAGCCTAATTTGAATCATACAGTTTGGCAGGAGGACACTTAACTATCTAACAAAAATGCCCAAATTAAGCACTTCTGATGCATACTAACGAGACTGCTGTTTAAGGGGGAGGGGGGATGTGCAATTACTTAAATTGTAAGATAAAGTACTACTCTTTTAAAACTTCATTTCATTCAAATTATGGTATTTGATCTTGGGTATTTGATAGATATTTCAGAAATTAATGCAGTGAGCACTGTATTTGTGGCCAATGGTAAAAGTTGAGATTTTAAATGAAAAAAATTAGTTTATGGGTTCCCAGTGAATAAATGCTTTTCTGATGATATCTAAAATTATATCAACAAATATAGTTTTTAAATAATATACGAACTGTGTTAACATTTGGAAAATCTGGATAACTCATTGAACAAATATTTTCTATTTTTTAGTAGATGTGCTGCCAAAGCAAGCATGAACAAATATTTTCTAAATGACCAATGTATGATGACATAAAAGTATGCATGGGTAAAAAGCATCCATACAATGTGCAACATGGAAGAATTAATTTTAATAATCAGAGTAGGAAAAGTTGATTTATATGATTTTGAATTCCACATTGCAAATTTTTTTATAGATTTACTTATTTGATAGAGGGAAAAAGCATACACAGGCATGAGAGAACAGGGGGAGGGGTAGAGGGAGAAGGAGAGGAGAGAGAGAATCCTCAGGTAGACTCCCCCCTTGAGCTTAGAGCCCAACACAGGGCCCAATCCTAGGACCCTGAGATCATGATCTGAGCTGAAACCAAGAGTCCAACACTCAACCGACCAGTCTACCCAGATGACCTGCAACTGTCTTTTAAGGAACTACTGTTTGTCAAGTTTGGGTGTAGTATCAAAGAACATTTTAGTTATATGAAGTAGTTATTAAAATACTCTCCCTATTCCAATTATATGTCTGTGTGAAACAGGATCTCCATATACATCAACCAAAATAAGATGTCATATTAACTGAATACAGAAGCAGATATGAATATCCTGCTATTCCCTATTATGCAGGATAATAAACAGATTTGTAGATATGTGAAAAATGACACATTTCTCATTGATTTTTTTATTGCAGAAAATATAATTGTTTTTATAAAATGTTATTTATATTAACATGCAATGAATTTGTTATTGTTAAATGAGTTAATAAATTATGAACTTTTATTTCTTAATTTTTTGGTTGGCAAATATCAATTAATAAAAGTCAGGCAAGCAAAAGCTCTTTAGAGTCTTCAATATTTTTTAGGAGTATAAGTGTTCTAATATAAAAGGATTTGGGAACCGTTACTTTAAGGGATCCTTTACTTCCCTAGTTATGCTCACTTTGGCATCAAGATCTTGAATCCAAAAAGCAGGTATCTAACTTGTGAGAAATTGAATTTTGTACATGTAATATATGTATAATTAATTTTATAGCAAATGCAATGTTTTCTGAACTTGGACTTTGGTTTCCTTTCATTAAGAGACCAATAAACCCTTGACCTATAATATAGACATGAGAATGTCCAGGTCGCCTCTGCTCCTCCTCTGTGAATGGAATTTTGTCATCCTTAATATCTTTATCCTTCAGTGTAATTATTCACTGGTTCTTTGGTTTTGGGTTAGTATTTGTATCTTTAAACCTCACAATTATTGAATGATGTCAGGGTTGATGAGCCTGGTTCACTGCTCTGTCAGTGGCTGTGAAGTGAGCTGCCTCTGCAGCTTTTTCTGGAACAATTTCTAAATGCTCTTGGGCACTTTTTTCTCAACATTCTTTTGACAACTGCAGCAAATAAAGGGAGTTATGTATCAGAGGACATGTGGTACATCAGCATTTATTTCCTTTTGTTTGGAATCAGCATTTATTTCCTTTTGTTTGGGAGATTTCTGTATATATTACAGCAAAATGAAGATAAATTTCTTATCTGTGGATGAATACAAGGATGAAGCGTGGATGAATACAAGGATGAAGCATGGATGCCATTGTGCTTCCTGTGCACTTATTAGTCATATCCAGTAAGAAATAACTATGGGTGTCACTGTTGAATAACTTCATGGTGATTACCATGTGGTTTATATGTGCGAAGCTATGGATTCAGTGTAATCGTTTTAAAAATACATTTATCTTGGAAAATAAATTATTGTAAGCTGCAATTAAAATTTTATAGAAATATCATCGACTATGCTAAAAGGATAATCATCTTCCCACTTGGAAAGAAGGAAGGAAGGAAGGAAGGAGGGGAGGGAGTGAGGGAAGGTGAGAGGGTAGAAGGAAGAAGAAGAAAGAAACAATGAAAGAAACTAGTGAATGAAAGAAAACAAAAATAGAACGTTTTGCTCTCACTTTTCCTATGAGGAGGCCAGTCCTGGTCAACCTGTGGGCATTTTGGTGGCAGAAAGAATTAGTCCTTTTATTTCCAGGTCTTCATTTTGCCTCAAATGGAGTGCTCTATACCTAATGGAAATTTGACTATTTAAAGACAACTTATCATGTATTCTCTAACTGGTTCTTTTCTAAAGAGAGAGAGATGGAGAGAGAGAGAGCACCAGCAGGGGGGAGGGGCAAATGGAGATGGAGAAGCAGACTCCCCACTAAGTAGGGAGCTCAACAAGTGGCTTGATGCCAGGACCCTGGGAACATGACCTGAGCGGAAGGCAGATGCTTAACCAACTAAGCCACGCAGGAGCCCCTCTGTAACAGGTTTTTATCTTTTGTCACATACTATCCACCCCCACACCACCCCCTTTGTCTCTAAGATCAAAATTATTTAGGAAGCTAACCTCAATAGTACTCAAGAATTATAAACTTGCTTGTCAAAAATAATACTGGAAAGCAGATTTTAGTGAAACAATGCTGACATCCAGTGACTACTTAAGCTAATGCAAAATCTGTAAATAATATAGAACTTGAGAGAGTGTTATTTAAGGTCTAGTCAGTGTGAAATACTACTGTTATCTGACTGATCAATGTATCTAAGTCAGAATCTAGGAATCACCTTGTATAGTCAATCTTTCTGAAGTCTCTGGATTATCAATGACTGCTATTCAATATGCCTTTAAAACAACTGATGCTTAAGTTATTGTGCCTACCATGTATGACATATTCAAACTTTCTCCAATGTAGAAGTGGGGTTAAAAAGATATATAAATAGATACTCATTTTATGAAAATGTACTCTATCCCCTCTAAGAAAGAGAGAAAAAGAGATTAACATTTTTTCATTACAATTATAAAATATGTATATATCAATTAGTAATTTTTATTTATTGGACAGAGAGAGAGCGCACAACCAGAGGGAGCAGGAGAGGGAGAAGTAGGCTCCCCACTGAGTAGGGAGTCTGGTGTAGGGCTGTATCCCAGGACTCTGAGATCGTAACCTGAGCCAAAGGCAGATGCCTAACTAACTGAGCCAACCAGGCACCCCTAGTAATTTTATTAGTAAAACCATGTATAACTTATCAAAACAGCTACTTTATGTATTGAATAAAGATTAATTCTTGCTAAATTAAATATAAAAGCTATTAGCAAATATACTAACAAGTTTATTAACTGAATAATAAATAAATTTTAAAAACACTCAGTCTTGGTGTATCCACTTCTCATAAATAATCTAGAGCTAACATAATGATTTTAAATAATTTTATAATAGCAAACTAATTTTAGTGTTTTTTTAAAATCATTCACTTTATGGGTACAAAAATTATTTTGTATAGAGCTTCTTATTAGTTAGTCAAATATAGAATATACTTGTTAATTGCAATACTTGCATTCTGTGTTAATGAGTGCTTTTTCTACACCTATTATATGCCAGGAGTTGTACAGAATTCCCACAAAGAAACCTGGTATTAATATTAGAAGTTAGTTCTATGCTTTCTTACATTTCCCATGCAATTTCTAGAGTTATTCTGTTCCTTTTTGTCAATGCTGATAGTTGGAAATCATTAAAGCAAGTCCTGGTAACTGTTTTTAGGATGTCAGTTCCTATTAGACAAAGATGGGATTCTTCCAATATTTCATCCATGTTATGTCATTATTTCTGGTTTTAAAGATTTATGCTTTTACATTCAACCATTGCTACAGATAAATGCTTTTATCATTCAACTGTCAATGCTGACATATATATTTTTGGGTGTGTTTTATATATATTTATATATATCATA